>JAUCBJ010009010.1:0-16292 GCA_032718475.1 Nemertoderma westbladi | reverse complement strand
AAGATCTATCAGTGTCTTTCCCGCTATCTTCTCCTTGAGAAGTCTGGCTTTCGCCGTCGTCTGTATAACACACTGGTGTTACCTTTCTCCTAGAGACGGGTTTTTCACTTACCTTGTTTTCCGGTGTCTTCTCTCGGGACTGCTTGAGGAGTTGCAATTTCACTTCTCCATCCAAGAATGACATGAGATCAGCCATGGTAGGGTCTCGTCGTTGTTGTTCCATCATATATAGTACTTTCTTATCCCAGCGTGTGCCTACCCCACCTTTCGGTAAAGTAGAAGCCACAGCTCCAATGACCATAGAACTTTGGTATTCATGAGACTTACCTAACCAATCTAATTGTCTACAGATCTCTTGAATCTCATCGGAAAACTCTATTATCCCACTGCTGATGAACTTTCTGGGCGCTACTAATTTTGCATATAAATACTTAGCGATATTATTCCTATTACCATACCTGATGTTTAGTGTGTCCCAAACTTGTCTTAATCCGTCTGGATGTCCAATAAACTTTAACGCCATTAACTTGGGAGATCCTTCCAAGCACTCGATGAGGAATCTAAGTTTCTCTCCATTAGATAGTACAGAGTTCTGTATGTTATCTTTGTAATATTCATTAAAAGGTAACCATTTCATCTCATCTCCATTGAACTTGACGATCTCTCCCACCTTCACCGCTTGCCGGGCTTCGGTTCTAGCCATTTGACGCGTAAAACTTTCTTGGGCCATCGTGTTATTTAATATCGAATTATCGGTATATAAATTTCTCGGATTATGATCAGTTCTATAGGGAATATCATTATCAACAGGTCTATAATTACCCTTAATAGGGTTCACTATAGGAGTTTCTACTTCGCTAGCAGTATATATGCGTGTAGGCTCCACACCTTGCGCATGAGATACTTCAGACCTAACAGGTTGACACATTGTTACAGAGGGTGGTGGTATACCCTTTTGGGTATTTACTAATTTATCGCGTTCTAGCGCGATACTTTGCTGCACTTCTTGCAACTCTAGCCTACTTTCCCTTACTGTGCCCTTAAATTGCTGAACAGTCTCCTGCATCTGCCCGAGCAGGAGATCCATCCCCCGCCGTCTCTCGTCCACCCATTCGACCGCCGAAGCGGGAGTCGCCAACTTTGTAGCGGGCGGACGAGGGACAACGGGCGACAAATCAGGAATATTTCGCTCGGGGTCCAGGACCTGAACTGTTTCCTGGGCAGTTCTACGGGGCACAGGTAGCTTAGTGCTATGCAGAGGGAATTTAGAGGTAGTTTCAGGGAGCACAGGTGTGTCTATCACCGAAGGGGTGATTTCAAGAACAGGCCTAATTATTTCAGGCTCATCTACTATAGTAGGGAGTCTTTCTATTTTAATTATTTGGTCTGTGGGCTCTGTACTACCTAAGTTGGTGTTATTTAGTTGCCTTCTAACAGCTGGAGGCAAATCAGGCAATTTCTGACGGTGGAATGTTCTTTTACGTCTACTTAGACGAGATCTATTTCCCTTGCCTTCAGTATCGGTGGTATCGCCTTCCTCAGATGATGTATATCCCTGTCTTTTGGGAGTAGATCGATTCATCATCTGCATATTACTAGCTGTTAACTGTTTATTTATGCAGTCTTGATTCTCCTGAATGTTTTCCAATTCTAATTGGGTGGTTTCTTCAGTCGCTCTCCGTTCGGCTTCTGCCACTGCTATTTTTCTTTCCGCTTCGGCCGCCTTTCTTTCGGCTTCTACTGCTGCAGCTGCCGCCTTTGCCTCTGCCGCTGCCGCTTTTGCCTCTGCCGCTGCCTCTGCCGCTGCTTCTGCCGCTTTCTTTCTATCTTCTATACGTTTTTTCTTTACTTGTTCTACTTGAACCTTAACGACGCGGAGTTGTTCATCGAATTTAGCTTGATTAGCCGCTAACCTATCCACGTCGATGGCGTCAAGCACACGCTGTGCTCCTTCACTATTAGGGCTAAGTCCCTCTAGTCTTCTCCGCAACTCTTCATCACCTACAAAACGTTGATAGTCTGACAGATAGATGTCAATGGCATCCCTCTTATGCGGTTTCTCTGCCGTCGCTTCACTTTCCACTTGGGAAAAAGTAGCGTCTGTTGATTCTCCATGGGTTGATCGCTCCTCTAGCTGAGCTTTCCACTGAGCAGTTCCTTGAACCTGGAGATTCACCCTTTGAAACCAAGTCTTGACGGCGACTTGCAACGACGTGTCTTGTCTTCGTTTAGAAGCCTCCTCAAAGGCCGATAAGATTAGCCTGATTCGTAGAATTCTTTCTCTAACTTGATAAAGCAGCAATCCCTGCTCTTGAGGTCCTTGAGGTTGATGAAACAGTTGTTCTTTTAATCGCTCTATAGAGCTGAAGAATCCCTGTGCGTATCCGGCTGCGGACCTCTTCCACACAGCAGGATCGATGGTTTCCTTGGCTACTCCCATCCGGTGTATGTCTTCCCAGGCAGCTTCTGATAAATCAAACGGAAGTCCGGGTCCAGGGAAGTTCCATTGCGACTCGACAATAGACTTCAGTTCTTCACTCGTGTATCCCGCATAACTATCTCTAGTTGAACGCTGGCTTCTCGCCCAATCGATCTGGTGTTCTTCCACAGCGATCAATAACCTAGTGAGTACGGCTGCAGGAAGGATGAGAAGGGGATCTGAATAAGCCTCATCCATCATCCTTGCTCCGCGTTCGGGTGTCAGTTCTACCGTATCTTCACTACTGGAGCTATCGGGCCGTTGAGAAGTAAGTTCTTGGCTCGCGGGTTGTTGCTGTTCCGCTGCTTCTTGGTCTCGTTTGACCTGAGCTCGAGTGCCTATGATAGACCTACGATGTTGGACCAGCCTAGGTTCTTTTATTACTACTGGAGGGATGACTTTCCTCACAGTGGGAGGTGAACTGAACTTACGACCAGACGGTTCTACATCTCTATCTGAGTCGCAGATAGTTACATCTAATAAACTGTCTGACAGGTTCTGCTTAGTATCAGACATGTCTATGTATACCGTTGAATGTCTACTGCTGTATTACAGTCTGAGCAAGTCTAGTAATTCAGTATTAACTGCTAGCCTAGTAATTAATTACCGATACTGCTACTCAGTGTAGCGTGATATATATATAATATATTAGAATACCGGTATACTTATAGTATATATAACTATATAAGTATTATTACAGACTAGGTTTATCACAGAATACCGGTATAATTTTAGCACAAATATATATAAATATATAATAGGCCTATCGGGAATACCGGTATACAGTTTACAGTTTGTAGTATATATAATTCTGGACTAGAATTAATTACAAGTACCGGTATAATTTCAGCCTAAATTTATAGAAATAAAGATAATAGGCCTATCGTAAATACCGGTATGCAGTTTACACTTATAGTGTATATATATAAGTATAATTACAAACTGGAATTAATTACAGAATACCGGTACGATTTCAACCTAAAATTTATAGGAATAAATATAATAAGCCAATTGTAAATACCGGTATATCAATTATTTTAAATAACTGAATTTCTGAATTTTAAGGGTTACTTGGTTACTTTAACGTACTTTATTGCCGTTAGTTAAGCAGTAGTCCAACTGATATCGAGACCTAATGGTTGTATGGCAGGTCTACTATTTATAAATCGTTAGATTTGATTTATAATATATATATACCCGTTTTAATGGGTTTTGTCAATGTTTGAAATAAATGTTATTATTTCTGGGGGGGTAATCACTACACAAAGCGGTACGCTTTCAGTGAAGTGTTACTTATAAGACACTAAAACAAATAATACTAATTTACCTAAGTTACTTAATACTACAAATTACGTACAGTTCTGGTGAGATTACAATCTCTAAATAAACACAAAAATTTACAAAAAACACAAAATACGAATTTTTAGGGTAATTTTACAAGAAGTCTACTAACCAGCCTAACAAAGGGTTAGAAACTGGTTATTACAACGGACAGGGTACTACGGTATTTGAAATAATGAGTAGTAGTAAATACACTGCGTTGTCCAGATAGGAAAATACCACCGCCTGACGACCTATAGCCGTATCGCTATAGGTTCTACGTTATGTATCACGGAGTGTTCCTACCTAGAAGTTAATAGAGCTAATCGAACGTGCCTATCAACCACTTTACAACACAAATATAATGTCTACACTAATTACTTCGGAAAGTACTGTACACTAAACCCTAAATTAGGTACGAGTACTTGTACAACATATAATCTGTAGTTAAATATACTTGAACAGCTAAAAGAACCACGGCATCTGCTGGAGTGACCGATGCACAAAATCACCAGTCTTTACCTACGCCAAGCAGCCCGTGTAGTACCGGGGTTAATTTAACTATAGCGGTATGTATAACAAACACAATTACTGTAGGAACAAACTTGGGGAATGAATGTTGCGAATAATCGCATAAACTCTGAATAATAAATATTACGCTACGCATACAAACTACTCAAACAAAATGCAGACCGAACACTGACAGACTACCATCAAGCCTAAACAAACTACGGTATATGCAGACTCCGAAATAATTAGGTAGTATGCGTTCTAACCCAGTAGTACGACTTATTCTTTAATTGGGGGTTTACCTTACAGCGTTCGCTGCCCCTACTTCCTAACCGTTCTTTATCGGACAAGTGATCTACACACGCTGCAATCCGTTCAGACCTAATAACAGCCAGACAACTATCCAGCCTACAAATTATCTAAATAAAATTATACGCTACCCGTACAGACTTACACAAACAAAGTACAGACTAAACGATGGCAGAATACTCTCAAGCCTAAATAAACTACAGGACATGCAGACTCCGAAATAATTAGGTAGTATGCGTTCTAACCCAGTAGTACGACTTATTCTTTAATTGGGGGTTTACCTTACAGCATTCGCTGCCCCTACTTCCTAACCGTTCTTTATCGGACAGGTGATCTACACACACTGCAATCCGTTCAGACTTAACAGCAATCAGACAACAGCTCAGCCTACAAATTGTCTGTACAATCTGATCAGGCTTACACGCCTTCTGTTCAATACTGGCCTACAAACAAATAAAACTTGACAGAAATAAGTAAAAATCTCAATAAAAAACCAGGGCTGCAGTCCCTGATTAATTATTAAGGCCTACCGGTATATAACTATCAAAATCGAATAATACTAATGTACTTATACGGGAAGTACCGGTTAGGACAGTTAGGCCTACGGACCTACAGAAGTACCGGTTCTGGCAGTTGGACCTACGGACCTACGGCAGTACCGGTTCTGGCAGTTGGGCCTACTGACCTACAGATGTACCTTTCAGGTTTACCGGTTGACCAGTACTTTCAACTTTATTGCTTACTGCAATAAAGAAGCTATATCCTTTAATGTTCGCGCTTTCAGACCTTTGGCAGTTTAACCCGCCAAATTAAGATGTCTTCTAGATATTAAATCGCTTTTTAGCCTATGACAAGTATTTGATTCACTACACTAGTCGAAACCAATCTGTGCGCGATCATTCACCCGCTGGATATTCCCGGGAGATTGGGTTCGACGGTTTAATTTTATTGCTATGTAAGCCTAATGTATTATTCGACTGACAGTATTATATAATCTCTGACAATATTATTCACCTTCGGGAATATTAACAGTTCCTTTAGGACGTGGCGCTTTATCTATATAAACAGAGTTATGACTTAAACTACTCACAACGATATGGCTTAATTATAATTCACATATATGGCGCATTCTTTAGGAATTGCTTCTTTAACAGACTCACTCATACACAATGCTGCACAATACTGCACACTAATCTGCCAATCTTCACTGATTTTAGTCACATATAAAAGGAACACAGACTGACTCATGTAGGGTCTATCAAATAACATTAGATTCACTTCAAACCACTTTAACATAAGTCACAATCGTTATTGGTAACCTTTCTCTCTTACCTTCGGTATATCAAGAATATTGGGTTTTCGGGGTTATTTCTCGTTATTCCAATATAATAATTCATCAACCAATATAATGAATAACCGACAACAAATAGCAGTATACAGTATTGATTGAGCAGGTAAATTTTAGCAGTTTCAGCAGTTTGTTATTAAAAGCCGTGTGTCAGCAGTTTAAAGCCGTTGCGTTAAAGGATATATGTCCTTATAATTAAACCTACTAGTGTTGGACTAAAAAGCAGAAAACACAAAACACTACAAAGCCGTTCTTTCGTGGCTTTGAAAAACTCGTGACTACTCTCTATACGAGAATACCAACTACCCTTATTCCACGAAGCTCCCGTTCAACACAGAGAAAGAGCAGTGAGATAGGAAAATTTCAGTTCAGTAGCTCTGTGATAGGTCAAAATCAAGGCTAACTCAAATTCTATTGGGAGATACAAAACAGGGCTATGACGCAACCTTCCTAGGCTGGTTGGCCGATTAAACAGAGCCCAGATACCTGCGTACAGCAAATCAGCCAATAAGCCGGTAGCTTGCGCTATTCGAGTTATAGATCCCCTTTTAGAGTATTCAGCGACTGGGGGGGGAACTGGTTAGCAAGGCAAACGAATCAGTTATCCCACAAAAGCTTTTACACTGGCCTCCGTACCCTCTCTGTGTACCAACTCCTCTCTGAGCTTCCATACCATCTCTGTGTACCAACTCCTCTCTGGCCTCCGTACCATCTCTGTGTACCAACACTTCTCTGAGCTTCCATGCCATCTCTGTGTACCAACTCCTCTCTGGCCTCCATACCCTCTCTGTGTACCAACTCCTCTCTGAGCTTCCATACCCTCTCTGTGTACCAACTCCTCTCTGAACTTCCAAACCATCTCTATATACCAACTCCTCTCTAGCCTCCGTACCATCTCTGTGTACCATCTCCTCTCTGAGCTTCCAGATCATCGCTGTGTACCAACTCCTCTATGAGCTTCCATGCCATCTCTGTGTACCAACTCCTATCTAGCCTCCGTTCCATCTCTGTGTACCAACTCCTCTCTGAGCTTCCATACCATCTCTGTGTACCAACTCCCCTCTGGCCTCCATACCATCTCTGTGTACCAACTCCTCTCCGGCCTCCGTACCATCTCTGTTTACCAACTCCTCTCTGAGCTTCCATACCATCTCTGTGTACCAACTCCTCTCTGGCCTCCATACCCTCTCTGTGTACCAACTCCTCTCTGAGCTTCCATACCCTCTCTGTGTACCAACTCCTCTCTGGCCTTCATACCCTCTCTGTGTACCAACTCCTCTCTGAGCTTCCATACCATCTCTGTGTACCAACTCCTCTCTAGCCTCCGTACCATCTCTGTGTACCAACTCCTCTCTGAGCTTCCATACCATCTCTGTGTACCAACTCCTTGTTGAGCTTCCATACCATCTCTGTGTACCAACTCCTCTCTGAGCTTCCATACCATCTCTGTGTACCAACTCCTCTCTGGCCTCCGTACCATCTCTTTGTACCAACTCCTCTCTGAGCTTCCATACCATGTCTGTGTACCAACTCCTCTCTGGCCTCCGTACCATCTCTCTGTACCAACTCCTCTCTGAGCTTCCATACCATCTCTGTGTACCAACTCCTCTCTGAACTTCCATATCCTCTCTGTGTACCAACTCCTCTCTGAGCTTCCATACCATCTCTGTGTACCAACTCCTCTCTGGCCTCCGTACCCTATCTGTGTACCAACTCCTCTCTGAGCTTCCATACCATCTCTGTGTACCAACTCCTCTCTGGCCTCCGTACCATCTCTATGTACCAACTCCTCTCTGAGCTTCTATACCCTCTCTGTGTACCAACTCATATATGCCCTCCGTACCTGCTCTACGACACAACTCTTTTATTTTCTATTTACCCTCTATTATTGTCTCAACACACAACCCAGCCCTCCAAATAAAGAAGAAGTGTGTGGAGGAGCTATCCTTCACTATAAATCTCTTGAATCTCCTTTCCGGCCTCTTCGGTGCCCTCTCTATTTTCCAACTCCCCACTCCCTCCCCCACTCACCTCCTTGAAGACCCTCATCTCCTTGGCGACATGACACTATACAAACAAAATAGGAAGTGAATAGTGGATAGACCCCTAGAACCCTTCCTGTAATAAATGTATAATAACAAACACCTCGAAAAACACAGCTTGCCAACACATTGTTGCTGTGATTATAGCTGACTAATTCTTTAGTGGAATATTGGATTGAACGAATACAGAGTTAAGGCTGCAAATATAATTGACATGCCAACATGTAGAACACGTTCTCTCCCAAGCCAATATCAATGTGCACGCACACACACACACAGACAAACAAACAAACATATGTTTTTTGACAGCAAGAAGCCCTGACGGTCTCTAATTATAATAAATTAAACAATAAATTATTGTTTGAGATCGACAATTTTTAATTAATTGATTGAATATTGTTGTTTAATTATATAAGGAAATGTACAGGCCAAGAGCTTAATTCTTACACTTGTATGGGTATGGCTGTGTAGATGGGTCCCATCCCGTTGAACAGCTTTGCTTACAGTCTGAGAGAGAAATCCCAGGCCCTAAATGTCATTATTATTAACCTATAAAACACGTTCGTGGGGACTTCGCGCAGCACGTAGTCGGCAAGCCTTGGCATACGGTTCATAAAGAGCAAATGGGGCATGTCTAGTTTGGACCCCATATCCCATGCTATAAATGTATTCATTCGATATACAATCATATGTTAATCCGCTAGGTGGTGTCAAATTGTTATTCTGCAATTTCGTACTTACCAGTGCAGCACTGTACAGCAGTACCGTACCGGTAGGCCTATGTCATTACTTCTGAGTCTCTAGCGGATCCCCAATTAAATGTCTTAACTTTTCAATTTCGTAAAAGATAGACTTCATGATTCTCTACAGGCCACCAAAATTTCAGCTCAGGAAAATGAGGCCTTCCCGAGAAATTTAACATTTTCTAAAAACCACATAATCTGTCGTAGCTGACGTCAGACTGCATGATTTTTCACCAAACTTTACAAACTTTCTAAACTTTTTCTCTACTACTTACCTACTAAGTTTGGTTCAATTCCGAACCAGCGATGCCGAGATATTCGCGTTCAAACATTTACCAGACAGACAGACAGACAGACAGACAGACGGACATGCCCCATTTGCCCTATATGAACCGTATGCCAAGGCTCGCCGACTACGTGTCTCGCCCCACATTTGAACGGCCCAGTGCTTATAATTCAATCAGCTTGTGTCCCACCTAACATAGCAGTGAGTAACCCTTTAGATATTCCCATAGGATTCACTGGGAAGAGCTATTCGGCTGTCGGGCTAATACATTACAATGTTTGCTTTCTGTCTGGTGTAGAGTGAGATAGTAAAAAACTTATTGGCAAGTAATGGACTTCTGTGCAGTTTGGGCCTATCCATTCAATAAATAGTAGTACAGTAGCTTACAAGGCCCTCATGACCAATCAAAGCAGATGTTTCTATCATTGAGTCTATGGCAATTTTCGGGCTTTACGGCTATTTTTCGAAATAAAAAAAAGGTAGATAAAGATAGATAAGAAAATATTATTTTTTTCGAAACTTTTTTGTCCACATCCTGGGGTTGAGCTGCGTCGATTGATATAACTTTCATTGACGGACGAGCTATAGCTTCTGAGGAGTTCACCCGATATACATACGTGCATACATAGTGAATATTTTTACAGTAAGAAGCCTTAACCCTATTAGTACCGGGCTATAAAATGTTGTACAAATACCGGGGGGGGGGGGGGGGGGTCATATTGACCCCTCCCTCTAAAATCTACAAATATTTACGAAAACGTCTGATTTTTTGTTTGTACGTAGGTATCACTTGTCTGGATCCGACCGAAAAAAAAAATTTTCGAAAAAATGTACTGGGGTGGTTATATTGCAGCACCAAAATTACAAGTAGTGCACAATTTTCACCAAATTTGAAAGTTACATTTTCGGCTAATTATTTTTCAATACAGGTTTTCTGGGGTGCAAAATACATTGGAAAATATTAAAAAATGATATGATTACTATAAATGGCTGTTTAGTCCTCTCTGCGTAGGAAAAAAATGAAAAAAACAAGTAACCAGCACTTTTCAGTTAGAACACAAAATTTTTAATTAACTTATACGATGCTATAAATTCACATTTTCAGGTTTTCGAGGGCGCTGATTCTAATGGAATACATTTCTAATATGCCAGATCATTGATACTTGTATTTTTCGGCGTAATTTGGCAAATTTTGGTGCTAGCACCAAATTTCGTACCCATCACCAAAAAGTACAAGTTTGCGATGTCCAGTGCTGTTTTTATTGATTCCATCGGATTCAGGACCCTCATAAACCCGTATAACGCAAGAAACAAGGTGATACTATCTACTTATCAATTTGCATGTTTTCCAAAATTTGGTGCTGGCACAACAATTTTCACCCACCGGCGAAAAATACAAGTTTGAGAACTCTTATAAAATTTTTACTGATTCCATTGAATTCAAAACCATCACAAACCCGTATAACGCAAGAAACAAGGTGACACAATCAATTGATATATTTGATGGTTTTCAAAATTTGGTGCTAGCACCACATTTTGCACCCACATCCGAAAAAGCACCACATTTTGCACCCACATCCGAAAAATACAAGTTTGAGATGTCTAGTTCGATAATTATATTTTCCATTGAATTCAGAACAGCCATAAACCTCTAAAACGCAAGAAATAAATTGTCACAAGCAATTTTATCTATTGAATGGATTTTCAAAATTTCGTGCTAGCACCAAAATTTGCACACAGCACCGAAAAATACAAGTTTGATACGCTTGGTGCAACTCGTATATATTTCATCGAATCCAGAAACCCAAAAAACCCCAATTGCGTAAAAAACAAGTTTCAAACGTTCAATTTACAAAATTGACTTATTTCAAAATTTGGTGCTGGCACCAAAATTTGGTACCCGCCGAAAAATACAAGTTTGAAATATCTAAATCAATTGATATGAATTCCATCAAATTTCTAACACCAAAAAACCGGTGTAAATCAAAATTAGAGATGTTACAATTCATATTTAATGAAATGTAATTTTCAAAAAACGTCTCAAAAAAAGTGCCAAAAGTAGGGTTAAAATATGGTGCTATAACTCGAAAAGTACCCAATATTTTTGAAAACGGTTTTCACTACTAGGAAGACAATAGATTTTTAGGAAAAGTCATAAAATTTCAGATTACCAACTGCGTTTGTTTCAGAATTATAATAAAAAAACCACGGGGGGGGTCATATTGACCCCCCCCCCCCCGGGTTTAATAGGGTTAACGGTTCTTCTAATAACAAATATGATATGATAACTTTTGGTGAAAAGTTACATTTTCATTACTTTAACATTTTTATTATTTATTTTGCAGTTTGATGTCGGATATTTCCAACTTTAAACTCAATGTATCAATATGTGTTAATATATCTCTTGATCTCTTGATCTATTTTTATCTATTATTACACATTGCCACGGTGAGGGGTTTATTGTGACAGCTACATTATTTGGTTCATCTCCATCTATTAAAATAACTCGTTGTCATTCGCCAACATTAAATTATGTATTACTAAATACATATATTATAGACCTACAGTATAAACAAAAAAAATGTTAAAAAATCGCAGTCTGCCCCAACTAATTACCATAAATCTATCGCTTAATAAGCAGAAGCCCTCCTAATACATAGTCCTAATACTATGCCGGAACTTTCAAGTCAAGACCTCGATTTAATTTTTAAATCTCGAACAGGGCAAACACAGACAAATAAGGTGTGCCCTATTTGTAAACAAGCTGGACGCGCAAATTTTGGTCACTTTCTCAGTTCATGTCCACACTGATTTGCCAGAGGGTGATAAACAATTTATTCGAACACGACCTGTTGAAATTGAGGACATTTCGGATTCAAGTTTACAGGATGATGATTTTATCAATGATCCGCATGTAATGTCTTTGTCTGTTCATCAACAAGACAATTCTCCACTTATGTTTCACGGGTTTCAGTCGCCGTTCACCCTTCCTTGATGTTGTTTACAAAGGCACCCAAGCGCGTCTTATTTTGGACTGTGGAGCAGAATCAAACCTAATGATGATGACCGATGAACTCAAGCGTCTTGGAGGAACTATTTACCCCAATAACACTCAGAAACCGAGCCAGGCAGATGGGGTCTCCTCATTAGGTGTACTAGGAGAAACTCTTGTAGTCAAGAGCTTAGGGTCACCAATAATTGCAGGCAATCCTTTTCTTGCCAATAATGACATTACCTATCGAGCCAAATATAACCGTGTAACTTTTGCTGATGGTTCTTCAGTCGTATTTAACTATGATTCAGATTCAGGCGCTCCTGTAATCCGCCGTACTGAAACTTGCCTATTGAGAGCACCTAAAGATGGTGTGACTATCAGGCCACAGGATTATCTAGCCTTTGATGTACCTGAGACTAGTTATATAAGAGATGAATGAGTGAGAATGAATGAGGTAATTATGGATCCCAGTTATTCTAATCGCTCTGCCGATGCTAACCACAATAGTTGGCCAAATCCTAATATAATATATTCAATACAAAATGACCAAATATATTTGTATGTATACATATACTTGATACTACCTCCCCAATTGTCTTCAAAAAAATGCACACAGTTGTTATTTGACAAACATATCTACAGTTGACATGGAATCTACTATAAATTATGTTACCACCCCACAACCACAGACATCTCCTAGTTCTTCGGCCTTTTCTTCTGATGTCAACATTGACCCAGACAAAATTCTTACTGCTACTGAAAGGGCTACCTTACATCCCATTTGTACAACATATGATCAAGTTTTTGATGCTAATTATCCTGGATATAATGGTTATGCAGGTAAATTCCAAGCCATAGTCAATATGGGTGCTGTGCTCCCACCGCAACGTAAAGGTAGGATCCACAATATAGTCGCAATCTGCTCATTGAACTGCAAGATAAATTCGATTATCTGGAACAATTGGGTGTTTTTGCCACACCTGAATGTGCTGGTACTATTGTGGAGTACCTTAATCCATCCTTTTTGATACGAAAGCCGAAAGGTGGATTTCGTTTGGTAACAGCCTTTACGGAAATAGCCCGATATGCCAAACCACAGCCTTCTTTAATTTTGGATGTGAACTCAGTCCTTCGTGTGATTGCACAATGGAAGTTTATCATATTTACTGACTTAAAGGAAGCCTTCTACCAAATTCCACTCCACCAAGATTATCGTAAGTATTATGTCTTATGTATTATATCTTATCATGGATGGCTTTGTTACAAAACTCGCTGATGACTTATACTGAGGAGGAAACAGTATGATTGAGTTGTCATCAAACTGGAAACGACTGTTAGAAGCATTGAGTAAGTCTAACCCGCGCTTGTCAGCTACCAAAACTATCATTTGCCCCAAAGTGGTATCTGTTCTTGGCTGGCGTTGGCAGAATGGAACAATCTCAGCAGAACCTCACACCATTTCCGCATTGTCCACCTGTGACGTACCTACAACAGCTAAAAATTTGAGATCATTTATTGGGGCCTACAAGGCCATATAATGTGTAATCCCAAAATGTGCCAAATTTATTTCGCCATTGGATCAGCTGGCTGCTGGAAAGGAATCGAGTGATTTAGTCCAATGGACGCCAGATGATTTGACAGTATTTCATAATTCCCAATCGAGTCTTCATACAAACAAGTCTATCGTCATACCTGTCCCATCCGATGAACTCTGGATAATTACTGATGCTGCTACTCAGCCACAAAGTTTGGCTGCCACTCTATATGTCCAACGCCATAATAAACTTTTATTGGGAGGATTCGTATTACTTCGCAATCACCAAGCAGCATGGCTACATTGTGAAGTTGAGGCTCTCGCCATCTGCTCAGCAGTAAAACACTATAGTGCTTAGCTACTATAGAGTAAATCTCGCTCATTTGTTTGTACTGACAGTAAGTCTTGTGTTCAAGCTTATTCAAAGTTGGCTCGTGGTGAATTTTTGTTCGCGCTTTCAGACCTTTGGCAGTTTAACCCGCCAAATTAGAATGTCTTCTAGATAATAAATCTGCTTTTTAGTCTATGACAAGTATTTGATTCACTACACTAGTCGAAACCAATCCGTGCGCGACCATTCACCCGCTGGATATTCCCGGGAGATTGGGTTCGACGGTTTAATTTGTATTGCTATGTAAGCCTAATGTATTATTCGACTGACAGTATTATATAATCTCTGACAATATTATTCACCTTCGGTAATATTAACAGTTCCTTTAGGACGTGGCGCTTTATCTACATAAACAGAGTTATGACTTAAACTACTCGCAACGATATGGCTTAATTATAATCCACATATATGGCGCATTCTTTAGGAATTGCTTCTTTAACAGACTCACTCATACACTATGCTGCACAATACTGCACACTAATCTGCCAATCTTCACTGATTTTAGTCACATATAAAAGGAACACAGGCTGACTCATGTAGGGTCTATCAAATAACATTAGATTCACTTCAAACCACTTTAACATAAGTCACAATCGTTATTGGTAACCTTTCTCTCTTACCTTCGGTATATCAAGAATATTGGGTTGCGGGGTTATTTATCGTTATTCCAAATATAATTATTCATCAACCATATTATGAAGAACTGACAGCAAATAGCAGTATAAAACAACAAGTCAGTACCGGTATGTACTGCACATAGGCATGAGATATTCAAGTAGTCAGTTTGCAGTCCGTTTGTTAAAGGATATATGCCCTTTATAATTAAACCTACCAGTGTACGACTAAAAAGCAGTACAGCACAAAATATTTCTAAGCCGTTCTTTCTTTGGCTCAAGACTGAATGATAAACACTGCACATAGGCATTTCGTCATTTCTCGGAAATTCTCTGTACAAGGAGCCACAAAAACGCTCTCATTGGCTGACTGAGCTGAGAGACGCCGTAGAACAAAGGAAATCAACACGTATGAATGTCAGCTGTTAACCGTAGTCATAGTAACTACTGTTCAAGAGTAGCTATCACTCCTTTGCGTCACAAATTGCCATAGAATCATAAAATATACCTTTCACAATACACATACGGAGGAAATAAGTCTTAGATCCTCTAAAAACACCGATACAGTAATAATACGGTCTCTTACACTTATTAAATCAACTACAGAGTATTTTAATGTAAAAGATAATAAAAATAACGGGGCAATTCAGCAAAGGCTTTTACACCGCTCCCAGAAAATGGGATTTTCAGTCTATAAAATATAAAAATCACAGTTTCTAAAACACAAAGATACTCTAAACAGTTAGTCTTTCTTGCGCGGACGGCGTTTACGCAGTTTCTTAAGATTAACCAGAGTCCTTTTCTCTTTGGGGCGAGCCACTTTACGAGGAGGGCTGTAGCTCCGAGGCGAAGGGTGCAATATAATTGCATCAGAGGGTGCAGGGTTACGATCGGTATACCCGCCGGTCGAAGTACCTGGTTGAGTAGTATCAATCTCAGGGGAATGAGGTCTAACGGCCTTTAGAGCGCGTCTCAAGACAGCAGCTCCTACGGGTCCTTGACGGGTCGTCTGGACACTAGCGGTGGGTGGACCGTGAGTGGTGAGGAACTTTCTCGGTTTAATGGTTCTCTCCAGCTCGCGTTCTCGGGTTCGGTATTCATATGGGCGCCGAGATACTTCCTGGAGTTCAGGATGCGAGTTCACGAAAATGTCGCCGTACTCAGGATCCTGACGGATATAATTGATCAGGTGATATGTGGTTATATCATTAGGATTAACGTTTCTCAGGTATTTCCTGACAAACTTGGTGGAAATACACTCACCAACACGCTTCATTAACTCGTAACTTGGTACGCGTGTTTTCTGTTCAATCGACGCGAATAGATAAGGATGGAACGCGTAAACTCCCTCGTAAGCTCGTCCAGGGTAATAGCGATGTCTGGATTCGCAATGTAAATCTGCGTTCGCTTCCCAAGCTCGGATGTATCGCAGGGTGATCATCTCGTCTACGCTCTCCAAATCGCGATTAAAGGGACAATTGTAACTTTCGTGTCCTTTAAGTTGGCAGTAGTGACATTGAGTCATAAATTGTGGGCAGACGGCAAATATATGAGAGTTATTAAGCCGGCAATAAGCACAATATATTTCCATCATCGGTTGTTCGAGGAAATAGGAACAAGGTACGCTCGAGTCGAGAGGAGTGAAGTGGTCTCTCGATGCGCATAATCGACAACGTTTTCGGGAAACGTTGTCGATTTCAAGCCGAGTGTCTTGGTTTCTG
>JAUCBJ010009009.1:0-76112 GCA_032718475.1 Nemertoderma westbladi | reverse complement strand
GTTTTAAAAAAGTGTCTTTTGCGAAATCGCACCCTCCGTATCATTGCAATTCTTCACTTTAGTCGTAATTTTTTCACATCAATAGAAAGCTTGCGTTGCAAGGATTCCAAATATGTAACAATATCTGAATTTCGTTGAGAAACAGCTGAGAAATAGGCGTTCAAAGATTGCAAGAATTATTGTTCGCTGCAAGCCATTTATTCTATTTAATAAATACACAAAATTCTAGAACGTGTTATTTATTTTATGAGTTGGTAGGCAACAGCGGTATGCCTATACAATATCTATACTACGTAGCTAATCATACATAAACAAATTGTTCCAGAATATTGTGTATTTATTAAATAGAATAAATGGCCTGCAGTGAACAATAATTCTTGCAATTGCAACTGTTTCTCAACGAAATTCAGATATTGCTACATATTTGGAATCCTTGCAACGCAAGCTTTCTATTGATGTGAAAAATTACGACTAAAGTGAAGAATGGCAATGATACCGAGGGTGCGATTTCGCAAAAGACACTTTTTTAAAACGTTTATAAATAAAATTTAAAGGCGAAATCGAAAATTCCGGCTTCATGGTAACAACCACGGTGAGTTGAACTAGTTGTGTTTCCAATTTCAAACAATATGATAAAGATCTGTAGAAAAATTTGGGGGGGGTCCGTGTCATCGGAAAATGACACTGTATTACGGGTCATGGTGTGGGGCGAGCCACGAAGTTGGCGGAGCCTTAGCGAATTGACACTGTTAGGGGGTGGGTCAATTTATGCAAATAGTTGTCGTCGTCGTCGTCGTTGTCGTCGTCGTCGTCGTTGTCGTCGTCGTCGTTACGATTTTGACATGCTAATAACTTTGTCGGATTTAAAGCTGCCAAGTTGAAAATTTGTAGGTATCAATATGAGCAAAAGTTGAGATTTTTGAGAGACTTTCAGACACCATCAGTGCAATGGTCTCCCGCTAGAGGGCCACATGTCTAAACATTAAATGCCCTCCCATTTCTTTGCTTTTAATCCGTTTAAGCTGAAACTTGGCAGATATGTATTAGACCATTAGCTGTGACTTTCAAAGGAGGCGAATCCATCTGCAGTTCTCCAGTCTGCCGCTAGAGGGCCAAAGGTCTGAAAGTGAAATCGTTGTCGTCGTTACGATTTTGACATGCTAATAACTTTGTCGGATTTAAAGCTGCCAAGTTGAAAATTTGTAGGTATCAATATGAGCTAAAGTTGAGATTTTTGAGAGACTTTCAGACACCATCAGTGCAATGGTCTCCCGCTAGAGGGCCACATGTCTAAACATTAAATGCCCTCCCATTTCTTTGCTTTTAATCCGTTTAAGCTGAAACTTGGCAGATATGTATTAGACCATTAGCTGTGACTTTCAAAGGAGGCGAATCCATCTGCAGTTCTCCAGTCTGCCGCTAGAGGGCCAAATGTCTGAAAGTGAAATCGTTGTCGTCGTTATGATATTGACATGCTTATAACTTTGTCGAATTTAAAGCTGCCAAGTTGAAAATTTGTTTTGTTGAAAATCAGTTCAACAGTCACCCGCTATAGGACTACTTTATGCCTGAAAGTGAATAGATTCTCCCGTCTCATTGATTTTAATCAGTTTAAGCTGAATCTTGCCATATATTCTGGACCACATGCTGCGTCTTTGTGGGGGGGGGGGGGGGGGGGGGGAGATTTAATCGGTCTGCCGCTATACGACGAAATTTCTGAAAGTGAGATCCGTCTCTCATTTCGTTATCCGTTATTCAAGATGAAACTTGGCCGATGTACGTATGTACTATTCATCCATAGGCTGTGTCTTTGTGGGGCTGGAGACCCTAATCCATCTTCAGTTCTCACTATACCGCTAGAGTCAGAAATGTCTGAATAGAAATGAAAGAGGTAAAAAGTGATTAGGCGAAATCTGCTTAAAATTTGCTAATACAGTAATACTTTCGAATTAGTACTTAAATTAAATTTAAGTCACGTGCTGCGCGAAGGCCCCACTTCGTGTAATTATGTACATACTACGATCGACTTCCATTAGAAACGGTATTGATGAAATATAATTTAGGTTCTAGAACAAAAATTTTTTTAAATTTTAATGTAAATAAACTGTAAAATTTTTCTAGAACTTAGAACTTTAATAAGTAGAAATTAATATTTAATGATCGATTTATTAAGTAGCAGACGTAATATTAGAGTACCGGTATACGTAGAAATCACATGTCAGCTATTTATATAAGGCCATGTAAATACAAACTGGCTTTAATTATTGTTGCGAAATAAAGAAAAATTACTCGCAATGGACACAAGAGAGGAATTAAATAGTTCACCCATCGAATCCACGATTTCAACATCTATCCAAGACACGAAAACAACAGTTAAACCCAAAACAAAGAAATCCATTAGTAGGCCTACAGCTAAAACCGCCACTGCTTTAGTATGCATACCAGTTTTTACAATCTTTTGTCAATGATAATGGCTGTTTTCATAAGGTTTTTTGTACTAGAACAAAAATTTGTCCATTTTACAGTCAGATATGATAGCTAGTAATTTTGATTTTGTGCTTGCTAGTACTTTTTAGAAGCTAGTAATTATTTACTAGCTAGATGTCTGTCAAAATGAGGATTTTTTGGGAAACGTTCCGAGCTTTCTTAATATATTACGATGGCTCAGCTAGTGATTTTGATTTTTAAAAGAAAAACAATCTTACAATTATTTAATACTAGTTAGTCTTAGTTGATTAAAAGGAGGGGTTTTTTATTAAAATTTTTGGACAAGGTAGCTATCCAAAATTATCGAAATACCGCTTCCAGTTATTCGTCAACCTTATAGTGATTTGTTGGTACTAATGGAAAGCTGACGAGGCAAGGATTCCAAAAATGAAAAAACATTAGAATTTTGTTGGGAAATAGCTGAGATATGGGCATTTGAAAGTTGCATGTATTTGCTTCCTATGCAGGCCAACTTTTCTATTTAATAAATACACAATATTCTGGAACATTTTGTTTAACAAGTACGTAGCTGGGCAACAATGCAATACCTCTTTAAAAATACTATTACGTGGCTATTCATACATAAACATATTTATAAAAGAAGTATGTGAAGACAGGCGCATGGCCTTCACACCACTAGTAGGTACCACCGACGGAGTGTGGTGCGCAGAGGCCAAGATCCTCATCCGACACCTGGCTGAAACCCTCGTGGCTAGACGGGAATCCATGAGGAACCGAGGATTCGCCTGCATCCTGGGTGGAGTGCGTCGGAGACTGGAATTTGCCCTCCTGCGATCAAGCTCCCTCTGTCTTCGAGGTGGACGGCGTTCCTGGCGCGGACTCGGATTCGGGGACGGCTCCGGATTGAGGGGAACCACGCCGATATGAAGACCCAACCGACTGCGGGATTCGGTCAGGACTGGGCCGGCGACGAGTGGGCGGCTACGACACCTTCGGCCGCAGTTGCGCCCACTGCCACTCCCGCCACAGGGCAGACTGCACCCTCGGCTGGAGGCGCCAGTGATTGGGGCGGGGCCAACAAGGCGTGGCGATTGGTGGAACGAACGGGGAACGGCGGTGGAGAAACTGTTGAGTGGAACTTTGGTGAAATGTTATTGTCTGGCGTCCTTACTAATTAATTATTATGCTAATTGATTTAGTTTCATTATACTATATTATATTAAGGTTCTTATGAGACTTATATAATAAATTAAATGGAATATGGATTATTCATACATAAACAAAATATTCTAGAATATGGTGTTTTTATTCAATAGAATAAAAATAGTCTCCCGCAGGTGTACAACCATGCAACATTTGAACGCTTATATCTCAGTTAGTTTTCACCGAAATTCAGAGTGTGTTACATATTTGGAATCCTTGCACGGCTAGCTTTCTAATGTATCAACAAATCACTATAAGGCCGTGAAGTGAAGCTTTTAGTGATCTTATCTCGTTGATCAAAAATTCTGTATAAAAATGAGAAATTTATTAACTTGAAAACAATTTACCCCATGTCCCGTAATATAGTGTCATTTTCTGATGACAAATCTTTATCATATTGCTTGAAATTTGAAACACAACTAGTTCAACTCACAGTGGTTGTGGTTGGACCATGAAGCCGTGATTTTCGATTTTGCCTTTAAATTTGTTCTATAAGCGTTTTAAAAAAGTGTCTTTTGCGAAATCGCACCCTCCGTATCATTGCCATTCTTCACATTAGTCGTAATTGTTTCATATCAATAGAAAGCTTGCGTTGCAAGGATTCCAAATATGTAACAATGTCTGAATTTCGTTGAGAAACAGTTGCAATTGCAAGAAGTATTGTTCGCTGAAGGCCTTTTACTCCATTTAATAAATACGCAATGTTCTGGAACATTTTGTTTATGTATGAATAGCTACGCAATATAGATATTGTATACGCATACCACTGTTAGTTGCCCACCATGTCATAAAAAAATAACACGTTCTAGAATTTCGTGTATTTATTAAATAGAATAAATGGCCTGCAGCGAACAATATTTCTTGCAATCTTTGAACGCCTATATCTCAACTATTTCTCAACGAAATTCAGATATTGTTAGATATTTGGAATCCTTGCAACGCAAGCTTTCTAATGATATGAAAAAAATTACGACTAATGTGAAGAATTGCCACGATACGGAGGGTACGATTTCGCAAAAGACACTTTTTTAAAACGCTTATGAAAAATGTAAAGGCAAAATCGAAAATTCCAGCTTCGTGGTAACAACCACGGCGAGTTGAACTAGAAATATTTGGGGGGGGGGGGGGGGTGGGGTTATGAACGTGTCTATATTACGGGTCATGGTGTAATTAACTTACATATTGAATATTTGCAATAATATATAGATAGGTTAACTCCACAATAACAACAACAGGAGAGACAATATAGCATTGAATAGCTGCTACTACACAACTTGGCACAGAATCAAACTTTTACATCGCTAACACCACCTTGTGGAATCTCTAATAATTTGAGTTACCAGTATCTCTAAAACCATGAGTAGGCCTAGCGAAAAGCTCAAGAGTTTCAGCATGGAACCAGTCACCAGTGACGCTGAGTTTGTTTATAAAATTCCTTCTGGAACAAAATATATTTGTTCTAGAACATATATTTTTATGATAAATAAAGGCTAAAATTTTCTTACAGTTACATCACCAAAAAAGATAGCAAAAACTAACTATGATAACAATTTTGAGGGGAGGGGGGGGGGGGGGGGGGGAGTGTGTACCTATAACAAATTTTGTATCTTATGGTTCCGGCCGTGGCTAAATTTTTTCTTGTAGAACTACATTTTTATTGATAATTTAGCGAAATAAAACATCTACAGATCTAGAACACTACATTATTGTTGCCACAAGTAATTGTACAAAGCAAAAAATAGATAATGTAACGACCCACGTGGTTTAAAAACAACCTAAAAGAAAAATATTCTTGCATACTACAGTAGTGCTACACCCACCACATGCAAAGAAACGACATACGGACCAATCTATACCCGAGCAACAAAAGACATTCGATCTACACCACAAGCATCCCCAACCAAAAATGTAAACCTAGTCTCATGTTTCTCCTGTTCAACCTCAGATCTTGAGGGCAGTACAGATAATCTGACGCAAGACAATCTGGAAAAGCAGAGGCTTGAGTTGAAGGAAGTAGGGGAACTATTACAGGTAGGTCTACCAGTGTAGACAGAGTCACCAAGGTAACACTTCGGTAGGTCCCCAAATAACTTTAAATTTTAACTGTTCATTATATTTAGTGATATTTTTTACTTAAAAAAAAATGAACTAGAAACAGATATATATTCTTATTTGCTAAAAGTAAACGGCACTAGTATAATAGCTTGTGTAACAATTTTTGAAAATTTATTTGTTTGTACTTTTGAATGTTTTTTTATTGGTGAATGTTTCTTGAACCTTAGTGTTTTTAATGGTAACTAGTGTTTTTTTACTAGCGAGTATTTTTGAAAATCTATAACCAAAATAATTATTATAATCCTAATAGTAGTGTATAAATTACTAAATATTGTAAATAAAAATAAAGCTATTAGATTTTTACCGAAATATAATCAAAAGAATATAAACATATTAAATACATGAAGAAGTTAAATATAATACATTATACAATACATATAGTACAATACAATATAATACATACAATATCACACAACACTATATTATAGCAAGAACAGTTACAGCGTACAGCAACGGGGCAGCTACTTACGCAAAGTGTACAGCAGGATAATTATAATTATAATACTTTATAGAATACGCTGCATTGACAGCGTAATGTCGTCGACGTGAAGAGGTGCCTCTGACACACAGGAGCACTGCGTAACAGACAGAACGACAGCTTTGTGCGGATCCAGCTCATGGTCTCTGAATAGTCGTTCGTTTGTCGGATAGTTTAATTGCCAGGTGCTTTACGCAGTGGTTAGTGAGGTCGGATGCACCACCAGTAGCACAGAAAACGAGGGGAGTCAGAGAGCCATGTTCAACGGAAATCACACGATCTTGATACTGGAGGATCTTTTCTTGATCATGAGTACGATAGCAGTCGACAAGTGACTTTGAGGAATTGGTTTGGGCGAGAGGATTAAAGACTCCCACATCAAAGAATGCTCGTTGCCCTTTCTCCAGAATCCCCTAGCACTGATGTCAAGCCTTGCTTCGTCACTGGTTAGAGTACCACGTGTGACTGTTTCGGAACTCAGTGGTTGAAGTTTGGGTTCGATTTGGACATCATGGCACACATCCATCATCATTTTAACAAGGGTATTTCTCACTTCGTTATGTCGTGCCGATATAAATCCACCTGTTTTGTATGTCTGATGTCGAAGGATTTGCTACAGACACACGTCGTAGGAAAGTTATTCAATTGGAGCCCATACCGTATCGTGACTGCATCAGTGAAGTCAGATTTATGCAGCACAGTGCCATCTTCAGTAGATGGACGAGCACTTTGCCAAAGCGACGACCCATGTTCAGCTGCTAGCTTGACTGCAATAGCCTGATGCTGAGGTAGCTGTTTCACTGCATTATCCCTTAACGTTTTAGACTCTTTGACCTTTTCACTTTGTAAGTTCCTTCGAATCTCTTTTGTTTCGTCAACAACAGATGAATCGCAAGTAAAACGTTGCTCCACAACAATTTGGGTAAGAGGTCTACAGATGCGCTGTGATGCCTTGAGCTCTGATGAGGCTTGTAATACAGGGTTATTCAATCCAAGGCCACCAGTCCTGGGTGGCAGGTGGATGAAAAATACTGGACTAACTATCGATAGTATGAGCTTGTCATTCATGGTTGATTCAATTTTGGCGTAGCATTCAGGGGCGACATTACAGACGCGCAGCTGGAAGGTCCCTTTTTTTTGGACATTTACTGTCCAACAAGTAAATGCTGCATGGTTGGGACAAAGCAATCTCACAGAGATTGGTGACTAGTGTTGACCACTCATCAACCTTCTCAGCTACATACTCTTGACGGTAGCTGTTGTTTCCAAGGACTGATCCCAGATATCTATGACCTTCGGTTGTTACTGTAAACACATGTATTTTCAAAGGCACTCTCTGCAGTTTGTTGGTAATCTGGTTTAACAATAAGTACTGATTTACTTGGCTTTTGGCTTTGGAACACCAAGCTCTAACATGACTATAACTTCCTGCACCAGCATCAGCATACCACACCTTTTTGGTTTTAGTGCTGGTCTCATACACAAGAGTTGATAATGCATAGAGACAGATGGCTCCTGGATCACCTTGAGTGGTGTCCCTTCTTCTGATAGGATTACAGAGTTACCAGCGTGGAGTTTGGAAGGGCAGCGGTAGCGGTTGACGAAAAATGTTGATAGGATAGGACATGTAATTCTGACATTCTGTTGTGCAGCAGTACGGTTTAAATGGTTGAATGCATTGTCTGCATTTACAAGTAGGATGTACTCAGTTGCAGGGTCGTCAAAGTTCTAATTTATAGCATGCACAGCTGCTTCAATTTCTCCCAAGTGGTTCCCAGAGATTTGCAAGGGCCCTGCACAAGCTATGATGTCATCCCTAAAGGCACTGACAATAGTTGTTGTTATAATGCGTCTTTCTACCTCTCCTATTCCAATCGGTCTTAACACCTGAGTTTTTATCAAGGCTAAAAAGTCTCCCAGCCAAAAGAGGTTGTAATGGTGCTGTTATTAATTACAGGAGAACAAAAAATAAAAAAATAGTAATATTGTTTTTGAGTGTTTTTTATATATTGATGAATGTTCTAGAACCTTAATAGATATTTTTTATGGTAGCTAGTGTTTTTTTAATCGCTAGTATTTTTTGAAAATGTAAACAAAATTTAAAAAACTACTATATACTGTAAACTGTTATAATATCATCAATATTTTTTGTCATTAATATATTCTGCAACCAGTTTAAACCTGAAATATCAATGTTTTCACATATTTTATATAATTTCAAAAAATACTACAGTACTAGCTTTAAAAAAAAACTCTAGCTACCATAAAGAGCATATCCACTAATGTTCTAGAACATTTACCAATAACAAAAATAACAAAAATTTCCGTATTTTTAAAATTTCAAAAATGGTCACACAAGCTATGTATAAACTACCATTTAAGAAGGAACTTTGGATAAATTGTAAACTTGAAAATGTATCAAAGGCATTAATAATTCACAAAAACCATAAGCTAACATGGACTGTGGGGCGAGACACGTAGTCGGCGAGGCTTGTCATACGGTTCATATAGGGCAAATGGGGAATGTCCGTCTGTCTGTCTGTCTTTCTGTCTGTCCGTCCGTCTGGTAAATCTTTGAACGCGAATTTCTCGGCATCGCTGATTCGAAATTGAACCAAACTTAGTAGGTAAGTAGTAGAGGGAAGGTTTAGAAAATTTCTAAAGTTTGGTAAAAAATCATGCAGTCTGACGTCAGCTACGACAGATTATGTGGTTTTTAGAAAATGTAAAATTTCTCGGGAACGCCTCATTTTCCAGAGCTAAAATTTTGGTTGCTTGTAAAGAATCATAAAGTCTATCTTCTACGAAATTGAAAAGTTAAGACATTTAATTGGGGATCGGCTAGAGACTCCGTGTAAAGTACTTTGCAACAAGTATGTACGTAGTTTTATTCCAAAATTGTAACATTACGAAATGATTTTATATATATCATAAGTGATAGAAACTGCACAAATTAAAATAGTTGCTGTAGAAATAAATGTAAAAATGACATAAATTATGTTATAAATAAGTTAGATTATATTTATGGTGGCGTTTGGAGCCATGTTATAATAATATAGCTAGGGACATTACTTAACGGATAACACCAAATACAATACTAAATGTACAGGACAATACAATGCTGTAATGTCCTCTAAAGTTGTAAAGTGCTAAATAACAACTCGCTGTTACTACTAACGGCGTTGAGTAATGATACAATTTCGGAATAAAAATATTATACGATTATTATTAAAAATTACAATGAATATATAAATTACGCAGCAACATAAAGACGATTGTCAACGTAACGATGACCGGGTATATCAAATGGAGACACAAGTTGTGATACTACGTGACCAACTAGAAAAAGTAAGTACCTCCCAACAAAACAACCAAATATATATTTTAGGCTTTAGTGCAAACTTGTACTGTGGTGGACGCTCTGAAACGCCATTTGTATTAGTTAGTAATGGTTTTTACACGGTGTGGGGCCTTCATGCCTAAGTTTATTAGCTATAGTTTCAATGGGAGTTATAGTCAACACAGACTCGTCTTCATTACAACCCTCGTTGCACTCGTCCTGTACATCAGGTGACCAAAATAACAGCATAAAACTCTCCACTACCGGTACTGATCAAAATGACATATCGTCCAATACGCTAAACCAGGTTGTTTAGGAGTATTATCAACACAATACTCATCTCCTTCATTAGCCTCCTTGCGCTCGTCCTGAAGTCCCCACGCAAATTCTATTTAAAATTTCTAAACTTTTGCCAAACAAAATACGCGTACCAAGATTGGTTATATTTCATCGAGGATTGACTGAGTTATTAACGAAGAAACATGGATCTACAGAGCGGGTACCTGTATGCTAAGCTCGCTTACTTTCGTGGCTCGCCCCACAAGCTACCTTCTCATAATCTTATATAACCAAGAACTTCGTAATATACTGTGTATATGATATGACAATATAGCTACTATCTATGTACATTAGTGTTGCAACGGGATCCCGATGGATAATTCCGATCCCGATCTCAGGCATATTGAAATTCCCGCCAAATCCGTCCAACCAATCAAATCAATAATTATCTAGTACACTCTATAATTATTAAGAGTTATCTAGTGCACTCTATAATTATTAAGATGAGTTATCTAGTGCACTCTATAATTATTAAGAGTTATCTAGTACACTCTATAATTATTAAGAGTTATCTAGTGCACTCTATAATTATTAAGAGTTATCTAGTGCACTCTATAATTATTAAGAGTTATCTAGTGCACTCTATAATTATTAAGAGTTATCTAGTGCACTCTATAATTATTAAGAGTTATCTAGTGCACTCTATAATTATTAAGAGTTATCTAGTGCACTCTATAATTATTAAGAGTTATCTTGTGCACTCTATAATTATTAAGATGAGTTATCTAGTGCACTCTATAATTATTAAGAGTTATCTAGTACACTCTATAATTATTAAGAGTTATCTAGTGCACTCTATAATTATTAAGAGTTATCTTGTGCACTCTATAATTATTAAGAGTTATCTAGTGCACTCTATAATTATTAAGAGTTATCTTGTGCACTCTATAATTATTAAGAGTTATCTAGTGCACTCTATAATTATTAAGAGTTATCTAGTGCACTCTATAATTATTAAGAGTTATCTAGTGCACTCTATAATTATTAAGAGTTATCTTGTGCACTCTATAATTATTAAGATGAGTTATCTAGTGCACTCTATAATTATTAAGAGTTATCTAGTACACTCTATAATTATTAAGAGTTATCTAGTGCACTCTATAATTATTAAGAGTTATCTTGTGCACTCTATAATTATTAAGAGTTATCTAGTGCACTCTATAATTATTAAGAGTTATCTTGTGCACTCTATAATTATTAAGAGTTATCTAGTACACTCTATAATTATTAAGAGTTATCTTGTGCACTCTATAATTATTAAGAGTTATCTAGTGCACTCTATAATTATTAAGAGTTATCTAGTGCACTCTATAATTATTAAGAGTTATCTAGTACACTCTATAATTATTAAGAGTTATCTAGTGCACTCTATAATTATTAAGATGAGTTATCTAGTGCACTCTATAATTATTAAGAGTTATCTTGTGCACTCTATAATTATTAAGAGTTATCTAGTGCACTCTATAATTATTAAGAGTTATCTAGTGCACTCTATAATTATTAAGAGTTATCTAGTGCACTCTATAATTATTAAGAGTTATCTTGTGCACTCTATAATTATTAAGATGAGTTATCTAGTGCACTCTATAATTATTAAGAGTTATCTTGTGCACTCTATAATTATTAAGAGTTATCTAGTGCACTCTATAATTATTAAGAGTTATCTAGTGCACTCTATAATTATTAAGAGTTATCTAGTGCACTCTATAATTATTAAGAGTTATCTAGTGCACTCTATAATTATTAAGAGTTATCTTGTGCACTCTATAATTATTAAGAGTTATCTAGTGCACTCTATAATTATTAAGAGTTATCTAGTGCACTCTATAATTATTAAGAGTTATCTAGTGCACTCTATAATTATTAAGAGTTATCTAGTGCACTCTATAATTATTAAGAGTTATCTAGTGCACTCTATAATTATTAAGAGTTATCTAGTGCACTCTATAATTATTAAGAGTTATCTTGTGCACTCTATAATTATTAAGATGAGTTATCTAGTGCACTCTATAATTATTAAGAGTTATCTTGTGCACTCTATAATTATTAAGAGTTATCTAGTGCACTCTATAATTATTAAGAGTTATCTAGTGCACTCTATAATTATTAAGAGTTATCTTGTGCACTCTATAATTATTAAGAGTTATCTAGTGCACTCTATAATTATTAAGAGTTATCTAGTGCACTCTATAATTATTAAGAGTTATCTAGTGCACTCTATAATTATTAAGAGTTATCTAGTGCACTCTATAATTATTAAGAGTTATCTAGTGCACTCTATAATTATTAAGAGTTATCTTGTGCACTCTATAATTATTAAGATGAGTTATCTAGTGCACTCTATAATTATTAAGAGTTATCTTGTGCACTCTATAATTATTAAGAGTTATCTAGTGCACTCTATAATTATTAAGAGTTATCTAGTGCACTCTATAATTATTAAGAGTTATCTAGTGCACTCTATAATTATTAAGAGTTATCTAGTGCACTCTATAATTATTAAGAGTTATCTAGTGCACTCTATAATTATTAAGAGTTATCTAGTGCACTCTATAATTATTAAGAGTTATCTAGTGCACTCTATAATTATTAAGAGTTATCTAGTGCACTCTATAATTATTAAGAGTTATCTAGTGCACTCTATAATTATTAAGAGTTATCTAGTGCACTCTATAATTATTAAGAGTTATCTAGTGCACTCTATAATTATTAAGAGTTATCTAGTGCACTCTATAATTATTAAGAGTTATCTAGTGCACTCTATAATTATTAAGAGTTATCTAGTGCACTCTATAATTATTAAGAGTTATCTAGTGCACTCTATAATTATTAAGAGTTATCTAGTGCACTCTATAATTATTAAGAGTTATCTAGTGCACTCTATAATTATTAAGAGTTATCTAGTGCACTCTATAATTATTAAGAGTTATCTAGTGCACTCTATAATTATTAAGAGTTATCTAGTGCACTCTATAATTATTAAGAGTTATCTAGTGCACTCTATAATTATTAAGAGTTATCTAGTGCACTCTATAATTATTAAGAGTTATCTAGTGCACTCTATAATTATTAAGAGTTATCTAGTGCACTCTATAATTATTAAGAGTTATCTAGTGCACTCTATAATTATTAAGAGTTATCTAGTGCACTCTATAATTATTAAGAGTTATCTAGTGCACTCTATAATTATTAAGAGTTATCTAGTGCACTCTATAATTATTAAGAGTTATCTAGTGCACTCTATAATTATTAAGAGTTATCTAGTGCACTCTATAATTATTAAGAGTTATCTAGTGCACTCTATAATTATTAAGAGTTATCTAGTGCACTCTATAATTATTAAGAGTTATCTAGTGCACTCTATAATTATTAAGAGTTATCTAGTGCACTCTATAATTATTAAGAGTTATCTAGTGCACTCTATAATTATTAAGAGTTATCTAGTGCACTCTATAATTATTAAGAGTTATCTAGTGCACTCTATAATTATTAAGAGTTATCTAGTGCACTCTATAATTATTAAGAGTTATCTAGTGCACTCTATAATTATTAAGAGTTATCTAGTGCACTCTATAATTATTAAGAGTTATCTAGTGCACTCTATAATTATTAAGAGTTATCTAGTGCACTCTATAATTATTAAGAGTTATCTAGTGCACTCTATAATTATTAAGAGTTATCTAGTGCACTCTATAATTATTAAGAGTTATCTAGTGCACTCTATAATTATTAAGAGTTATCTAGTGCACTCTATAATTATTAAGAGTTATCTAGTGCACTCTATAATTATTAAGAGTTATCTAGTGCACTCTATAATTATTAAGAGTTATCTAGTGCACTCTATAATTATTAAGAGTTATCTAGTGCACTCTATAATTATTAAGAGTTATCTAGTGCACTCTATAATTATTAAGAGTTATCTAGTGCACTCTATAATTATTAAGAGTTATCTAGTGCACTCTATAATTATTAAGAGTTATCTAGTGCACTCTATAATTATTAAGAGTTATCTAGTGCACTCTATAATTATTAAGAGTTATCTAGTGCACTCTATAATTATTAAGAGTTATCTAGTGCACTCTATAATTATTAAGAGTTATCTAGTGCACTCTATAATTATTAAGAGTTATCTAGTGCACTCTATAATTATTAAGAGTTATCTAGTGCACTCTATAATTATTAAGAGTTATCTAGTGCACTCTATAATTATTAAGAGTTATCTAGTGCACTCTATAATTATTAAGAGTTATCTAGTGCACTCTATAATTATTAAGAGTTATCTAGTGCACTCTATAATTATTAAGAGTTATCTAGTGCACTCTATAATTATTAAGAGTTATCTAGTGCACTCTATAATTATTAAGAGTTATCTAGTGCACTCTATAATTATTAAGAGTTATCTAGTGCACTCTATAATTATTAAGAGTTATCTAGTGCACTCTATAATTATTAAGAGTTATCTAGTGCACTCTATAATTATTAAGAGTTATCTAGTGCACTCTATAATTATTAAGAGTTATCTAGTGCACTCTATAATTATTAAGAGTTATCTAGTGCACTCTATAATTATTAAGAGTTATCTAGTGCACTCTATAATTATTAAGAGTTATCTAGTGCACTCTATAATTATTAAGAGTTATCTAGTGCACTCTATAATTATTAAGAGTTATCTAGTGCACTCTATAATTATTAAGAGTTATCTAGTGCACTCTATAATTATTAAGAGTTATCTAGTGCACTCTATAATTATTAAGAGTTATCTAGTGCACTCTATAATTATTAAGAGTTATCTAGTGCACTCTATAATTATTAAGAGTTATCTAGTGCACTCTATAATTATTAAGAGTTATCTAGTGCACTCTATAATTATTAAGAGTTATCTAGTGCACTCTATAATTATTAAGAGTTATCTAGTGCACTCTATAATTATTAAGAGTTATCTAGTGCACTCTATAATTATTAAGAGTTATCTAGTGCACTCTATAATTATTAAGAGTTATCTAGTGCACTCTATAATTATTAAGAGTTATCTAGTGCACTCTATAATTATTAAGAGTTATCTAGTGCACTCTATAATTATTAAGAGTTATCTAGTGCACTCTATAATTATTAAGAGTTATCTAGTGCACTCTATAATTATTAAGAGTTATCTAGTGCACTCTATAATTATTAAGAGTTATCTAGTGCACTCTATAATTATTAAGAGTTATCTAGTGCACTCTATAATTATTAAGAGTTATCTAGTGCACTCTATAATTATTAAGAGTTATCTAGTGCACTCTATAATTATTAAGAGTTATCTAGTGCACTCTATAATTATTAAGAGTTATCTAGTGCACTCTATAATTATTAAGAGTTATCTAGTGCACTCTATAATTATTAAGAGTTATCTAGTGCACTCTATAATTATTAAGAGTTATCTAGTGCACTCTATAATTATTAAGAGTTATCTAGTGCACTCTATAATTATTAAGAGTTATCTAGTGCACTCTATAATTATTAAGAGTTATCTAGTGCACTCTATAATTATTAAGAGTTATCTAGTGCACTCTATAATTATTAAGAGTTATCTAGTGCACTCTATAATTATTAAGAGTTATCTAGTGCACTCTATAATTATTAAGAGTTATCTAGTGCACTCTATAATTATTAAGAGTTATCTAGTGCACTCTATAATTATTAAGAGTTATCTAGTGCACTCTATAATTATTAAGAGTTATCTAGTGCACTCTATAATTATTAAGAGTTATCTAGTGCACTCTATAATTATTAAGAGTTATCTAGTGCACTCTATAATTATTAAGAGTTATCTAGTGCACTCTATAATTATTAAGAGTTATCTAGTGCACTCTATAATTATTAAGAGTTATCTAGTGCACTCTATAATTATTAAGAGTTATCTAGTGCACTCTATAATTATTAAGAGTTATCTAGTGCACTCTATAATTATTAAGAGTTATCTAGTGCACTCTATAATTATTAAGAGTTATCTAGTGCACTCTATAATTATTAAGAGTTATCTAGTGCACTCTATAATTATTAAGAGTTATCTAGTGCACTCTATAATTATTAAGAGTTATCTAGTGCACTCTATAATTATTAAGAGTTATCTAGTGCACTCTATAATTATTAAGAGTTATCTAGTGCACTCTATAATTATTAAGAGTTATCTAGTGCACTCTATAATTATTAAGAGTTATCTAGTGCACTCTATAATTATTAAGAGTTATCTAGTGCACTCTATAATTATTAAGAGTTATCTAGTGCACTCTATAATTATTAAGAGTTATCTAGTGCACTCTATAATTATTAAGAGTTATCTAGTGCACTCTATAATTATTAAGAGTTATCTAGTGCACTCTATAATTATTAAGAGTTATCTAGTGCACTCTATAATTATTAAGAGTTATCTAGTGCACTCTATAATTATTAAGAGTTATCTAGTGCACTCTATAATTATTAAGAGTTATCTAGTGCACTCTATAATTATTAAGAGTTATCTAGTGCACTCTATAATTATTAAGAGTTATCTAGTGCACTCTATAATTATTAAGAGTTATCTAGTGCACTCTATAATTATTAAGAGTTATCTAGTGCACTCTATAATTATTAAGAGTTATCTAGTGCACTCTATAATTATTAAGAGTTATCTAGTGCACTCTATAATTATTAAGAGTTATCTAGTGCACTCTATAATTATTAAGAGTTATCTAGTGCACTCTATAATTATTAAGAGTTATCTAGTGCACTCTATAATTATTAAGAGTTATCTAGTGCACTCTATAATTATTAAGAGTTATCTAGTGCACTCTATAATTATTAAGAGTTATCTAGTGCACTCTATAATTATTAAGAGTTATCTAGTGCACTCTATAATTATTAAGAGTTATCTAGTGCACTCTATAATTATTAAGAGTTATCTAGTGCACTCTATAATTATTAAGAGTTATCTAGTGCACTCTATAATTATTAAGAGTTATCTAGTGCACTCTATAATTATTAAGAGTTATCTAGTGCACTCTATAATTATTAAGAGTTATCTAGTGCACTCTATAATTATTAAGAGTTATCTAGTGCACTCTATAATTATTAAGAGTTATCTAGTGCACTCTATAATTATTAAGAGTTATCTAGTGCACTCTATAATTATTAAGAGTTATCTAGTGCACTCTATAATTATTAAGAGTTATCTAGTGCACTCTATAATTATTAAGAGTTATCTAGTGCACTCTATAATTATTAAGAGTTATCTAGTGCACTCTATAATTATTAAGAGTTATCTAGTGCACTCTATAATTATTAAGAGTTATCTAGTGCACTCTATAATTATTAAGAGTTATCTAGTGCACTCTATAATTATTAAGAGTTATCTAGTGCACTCTATAATTATTAAGAGTTATCTAGTGCACTCTATAATTATTAAGAGTTATCTAGTGCACTCTATAATTATTAAGAGTTATCTAGTGCACTCTATAATTATTAAGAGTTATCTAGTGCACTCTATAATTATTAAGAGTTATCTAGTGCACTCTATAATTATTAAGAGTTATCTAGTGCACTCTATAATTATTAAGAGTTATCTAGTGCACTCTATAATTATTAAGAGTTATCTAGTGCACTCTATAATTATTAAGAGTTATCTAGTGCACTCTATAATTATTAAGAGTTATCTAGTGCACTCTATAATTATTAAGAGTTATCTAGTGCACTCTATAATTATTAAGAGTTATCTAGTGCACTCTATAATTATTAAGAGTTATCTAGTGCACTCTATAATTATTAAGAGTTATCTAGTGCACTCTATAATTATTAAGAGTTATCTAGTGCACTCTATAATTATTAAGAGTTATCTAGTGCACTCTATAATTATTAAGAGTTATCTAGTGCACTCTATAATTATTAAGAGTTATCTAGTGCACTCTATAATTATTAAGAGTTATCTAGTGCACTCTATAATTATTAAGAGTTATCTAGTGCACTCTATAATTATTAAGAGTTATCTAGTGCACTCTATAATTATTAAGAGTTATCTAGTGCACTCTATAATTATTAAGAGTTATCTAGTGCACTCTATAATTATTAAGAGTTATCTAGTGCACTCTATAATTATTAAGAGTTATCTAGTGCACTCTATAATTATTAAGAGTTATCTAGTGCACTCTATAATTATTAAGAGTTATCTAGTGCACTCTATAATTATTAAGAGTTATCTAGTGCACTCTATAATTATTAAGAGTTATCTAGTGCACTCTATAATTATTAAGAGTTATCTAGTGCACTCTATAATTATTAAGAGTTATCTAGTGCACTCTATAATTATTAAGAGTTATCTAGTGCACTCTATAATTATTAAGAGTTATCTAGTGCACTCTATAATTATTAAGAGTTATCTAGTGCACTCTATAATTATTAAGAGTTATCTTGTGCACTCTATAATTATTAAGAGTTATCTAGTGCACTCTATAATTATTAAGAGTTATCTTGTGCACTCTATAATTATTAAGAGTTATCTAGTGCACTCTATAATTATTAAGAGTTATCTAGTGCACTCTATAATTATTAAGAGTTATCTTGTGCACTCTATAATTATTAAGAGTTATCTAGTGCACTCTATAATTATTAAGAGTTATCTAGTGCACTCTATAATTATTAAGAGTTATCTAGTGCACTCTATAATTATTAAGAGTTATCTTGTGCACTCTATAATTATTAAGAGTTATCTAGTGCACTCTATAATTATTAAGAGTTATCTAGTGCACTCTATAATTATTAAGAGTTATCTAGTGCACTCTATAATTATTAAGAGTTATCTAGTGCACTCTATAATTATTAAGAGTTATCTAGTGCACTCTATAATTATTAAGAGTTATCTAGTGCACTCTATAATTATTAAGAGTTATCTAGTGCACTCTATAATTATTAAGAGTTATCTAGTGCACTCTATAATTATTAAGATGAGTTATCTTGTGCACTCTATAATTATTAAGATGAGTTATCTAGTGCACTCTATAATTATTAAGAGTTATCTTGTGCACTCTATAATTATTAAGATGAGTTATCTAGTGCACTCTATAATTATTAAGGAGTTATCTAGTGCACTCTATAATTATTAAGAGTTATCTAGTGCACTCTATAATTATTAGATGAGTTATCTAGTGCACTCTATAATTATTAAGAGTTATCTTGTGCACTCTATAATTATTAAGATGAGTTATCTAGTGCACTCTATAATTATTAAGAGTTATCTAGTGCACTCTATAATTATTAAGAGTTATCTAGTGCACTCTATAATTATTAAGAGTTATCTTGTGCACTCTATAATTATTAAGAGTTATCTAGTGCACTCTATAATTATTAAGAGTTATCTAGTGCACTCTATAATTATTAAGAGTTATCTAGTGCACTCTATAATTATTAAGAGTTATCTAGTGCACTCTATAATTATTAAGAGTTATCTAGTGCACTCTATAATTATTAAGAGTTATCTAGTGCACTCTATAATTATTAAGAGTTATCTAGTGCACTCTATAATTATTAAGAGTTATCTAGTGCACTCTATAATTATTAAGAGTTATCTAGTGCACTCTATAATTATTAAGAGTTATCTAGTGCACTCTATAATTATTAAGAGTTATCTAGTGCACTCTATAATTATTAAGAGTTATCTAGTGCACTCTATAATTATTAAGAGTTATCTAGTGCACTCTATAATTATTAAGATGAGTTATCTAGTGCACTCTATAATTATTAAGAGTTATCTAGTGCACTCTATAATTATTAAGATGAGTTATCTAGTGCACTCTATAATTATTAAGAGTTATCTAGTGCACTCTATAATTATTAAGAGTTATCTAGTGCACTCTATAATTATTAAGAGTTATCTAGTGCACTCTATAATTATTAAGAGTTATCTAGTGCACTCTATAATTATTAAGAGTTATCTAGTGCACTCTATAATTATTAAGAGTTATCTAGTGCACTCTATAATTATTAAGAGTTATCTAGTGCACTCTATAATTATTAAGAGTTATCTAGTGCACTCTATAATTATTAAGAGTTATCTAGTGCACTCTATAATTATTAAGAGTTATCTAGTACACTCTATAATTATTAAGAGTTATCTAGTGCACTCTATAATTATTAAGAGTTATCTAGTGCACTCTATAATTATTAAGATGAGTTATCTTGTGCACTCTATAATTATTAAGAGTTATCTAGTGCACTCTATAATTATTAAGAGTTATCTTGTGCACTCTATAATTATTAAGAGTTATCTAGTGCACTCTATAATTATTAAGATGAGTTATCTTGTGCACTCTATAATTATTAAGAGTTATCTAGTGCACTCTATAATTATTAAGAGTTATCTTGTGCACTCTATAATTATTAAGAGTTATCTAGTGCACTCTATAATTATTAAGAGTTATCTTGTGCACTCTATAATTATTAAGAGTTATCTAGTGCACTCTATAATTATTAAGAGTTATCTTGTGCACTCTATAATTATTAAGAGTTATCTAGTGCACTCTATAATTATTAAGAGTTATCTAGTGCACTCTATAATTATTAAGAGTTATCTTGTGCACTCTATAATTATTAAGATGAGTTATCTAGTGCACTCTATAATTATTAAGAGTTATCTAGTGCACTCTATAATTATTAAGAGTTATCTAGTGCACTCTATAATTATTAAGAGTTATCTAGTGCACTCTATAATTATTAAGAGTTATCTTGTGCACTCTATAATTATTAAGAGTTATCTAGTGCACTCTATAATTATTAAGAGTTATCTAGTGCACTCTATAATTATTAATTAAATAAATTGGAGATGAGCTGTTGCAACTGTAATTAAAGGTGTAATATTATAGAAGATATAGAATATTTGCAACTTAAGACTGCCCGTTCAATAGAAGTGGATTAGGTGGGACTGCGAGTGTCAGGGGCTAGTGGCTGAGCTGGTTAGCGCTACTGATGAGGCCTGTCAGGCAGAAACGTGCGTATAGCGCTGGTTCAACCCCCGGTGACGCGCTCCCATTTTTTCCACTTCTGAACAAACCCATAATATTACACCTATAATTATTAAGAGTTATCTAGTGCACTCTATAATTATTAAGAGCGCTCTTAATAATTATTAAAAACGCACTTAATAATATCTAGTGCGCTTTTAATAACTGGGACTGAAGTTGAAATGCCTGAAAGTGATCATTTTCTCGAAATTTTATTATTTAGAATCCGCTAAGTTGAAACTTGACAGTTATCTCCTATGGGGGCGGTATTTTATTTTATCCTGGTATATGTCTGTTCCATTCTGCCACACATTTCTCCACACTTATTCAATCATCTGCACTTGCAAGGAAAGCTGTGGCCCGAAGGGGCACATTCTTTCTAGTAATAATATTTAAATATATCAATTACACAGCAACCAGAGGAAGATCAGGAAAAACTACACCAAATAAAGACAGGCATTGAGGATATATGCGATATGTTCCACAAGGTACAAGAACTCGGTGAAAAACACGGAGAGGTTATCAATAATATTCAGGATAATCAAGAGAAAGGTTATGCACTAAATAAAAAGGCAAATAAAGATCTGCGAAAAGCGGCAACGTACAGGGCAAGGAGAGATATAATCGCTTCTGTTTTAATTGCGATAATAGTGATACTAGTCATAATAATTTTGGTTCTGGTAGTATATTATGAAACATAAGTAATATAAATGAAAACGAATAAATTAAATAAAAATAACAATAATTTCAAAGTCGGCGTGAAATACGTCGTGGAGCGTGAAATATGTTGTGGAGTGTGAAATATGTTGTGGGGCGTGGAATATGTTGTGGAGTGTGGAATATGTTGTGGAGTGTGGAATATGTTGTGGAGCGTGAAATATGTTGTGGAGCGTGAAATATGTTGTGGAGCGTGAAATATGTTGTGGAGCGTGAAATATGTTGTGGAGCGTGAAATATGTTGTGGAGTGTGAAATATGTTGTGGAGCGTGAAATATGTTGTGGAGCGTGAAATATGTTGTGGAGCGTGAAATATGTTGTGGAGCGTGAAATATGTTGTGGAGCGTGAAATATGTTGTGGAGCGTGAAATATGTTGTGGAGTGTGAAATATGTTGTGGGGCGTGGAATATGTTGTGGAGTGTGGAATATGTTGTGGAGTGTGGAATATGTTGTGGAGCGTGAAATATGTTGTGGAGCGTGAAATATGTTGTGGAGCGTGAAATATGTTGTGGAGCGTGAAATATGTTGTGGAGTGTGAAATATGTTGTGGAGTGTGAAATATGTTGTGGAGCGTGAAATATGTTGTGGAGCGTGAAATATGTTGTGGAGCGTGAAATATGTTGTGGAGCGTGAAATATGTTGTGGAGCGTGAAATATGTTGTGGAGCGTGAAATATGTTGTGGAGTGTGAAATATGTTGTGGGGCGTGGAATATGTTGTGGAGTGTGGAATATGTTGTGGAGTGTGGAATATGTTGTGGAGCGTGAAATATGTTGTGGAGCGTGAAATATGTTGTGGAGCGTGAAATATGTTGTGGAGCGTGAAATATGTTGTGGAGCGTGAAATATGTTGTGGAGTGTGGAATATGTTGTGGAGTGTGAAATATATTGTGGAGTGTGAAATATGTTGTGGAGCGTGAAATATGTTGTGGAGCGTGAAATATGTTGTGGAGCGTGAAATAATGTCGTGGAGCGTGAAATATGTTGTGGAGCGTGAAATATGTTGTGGAGCGTGAAATATGTTGTGGAGTGTGGAATATGTTGTGGAGTGTGAAATATGTTGTGGAGCGTGAAATATGTTGTGGAGCGTGAAATATGTTGTGGAGCGTGAAATATGTTGTGGAGTGTGAAATAATGTCGTGGAGCGTGAAATATGTTGTGGAGCGTGAAATATGTTGTGGAGGGTGAAATAATCTCGTGGAGTGTGAAATATGTTGTGGAGCGTGAAATATGTTGTGGAGCGTGAAATATGTTGTGGAGCGTGAAATATGTTGTGGAGTGTGAAATATGTTGTGGAGCGTGAAATATGTTGTGGAGCGTAAAATATGTTGTGGAGTGTGAAATATGTTGTGGAGCGTGAAATATGTTGTGGTGTGTGAAATATGTTGTGGAGCGTGAAATAATGTCGTGGAGCGTGAAATATGTTGTGGAGCGTGAAATATGTTGTGGAGGGTGAAATAATCTCGTGGAGTGTGAAATATGTTGTGGAGCGTGAAATATGTTGTGGAGCGTGAAATATGTTGTGGAGCGTGAAATATGTTGTGGAGTGTGAAATATGTTGTGGAGCGTGAAATATGTTGTGGAGCGTAAAATATGTTGTGGAGCGTGAAATATGTTGTGGAGCGTGAAATATGTTGTGGAGCGTGAAATATGTTGTGGAGTGTGAAATATGTTGTGGAGCGTGAAATATGTTGTGGAGCGTGAAATATGTTGTGGAGCATGAAATATGTTGTGGAGTGTGAAATATGTTGTGGAGCGTGAAATATGTTGTGGAGCGTAAAATATGTTGTGGAGCGTGAAATATGTTGTGGAGCATGAAATATGATGTGGAGCGTGAAATATGTTGTGGAGCGTGAAATATGTTGTGGAGCGTGAAATATGTTGTGGAGTGTGAAATATGTTGTGGAGCGTGAAATATGTTGTGGAGCGTAAAATATGTTGTGGAGCGTGAAATATGTTGTGGAGCGTGAAATATGTTGTGGAGCGTGAAATATGTTGTGGAGTGTGAAATATGTTGTGGAGCGTGAAATATGTTGTGGAGCGTAAAATATGTTGTGGAGCGTGAAATATGTTGTGGAGCATGAAATATGATGTGGAGTGTGAAATATGTTGTGGAGCGTGAAATATGTTGTGGAGCGTGAAATATGTTGTGGAGCGTGAAATATGTTGTGGAGCATGAAATATGATGTGGAGTGTGAAATATGTTGTGGAGCGTGAAATATGTTGTGGAGCGTGAAATATGTTGTGGAGTGTGAAATATGTTGTGGAGCGTGAAATATGTTGTGGAGCGTGAAATATGTTGTGGAGCGTGAAATATGTTGTGGAGCGTGAAATATGTTGTGGAGCGTGAAATATGTTGTGGAGCGTGAAATATGTTGTGGAGTGTGAAATATGTTGTGGAGCGTGAAATATGTTGTGGAGCGTGAAATATGTTGTGGAGCGTGAAATATGTTGTGGAGCATGAAATATGATGTGGAGCGTGAAATATGTTGTGGAGCGTGAAATATGTTGTGGGGCGTGAAATATGTTGTGGAGCGTGAAATATGTTGTGGAGTGTGAAATATGTTGTGGAGCGTGAAATATGTTGTGGAGCGTGAAATATGTTGTGGAGTGTGGAATATGTTGTGGAGCGTGAAATATGTTGTGGAGCGTAAAATATGTTGTTGAGTGTGAAATATGTTGTGGAGCGTGAAATATGTTGTGGGGCGTGAAATATGTTGTGGAGCGTGAAATATGTTGTGGAGTGTGAAATATGTTGTGGAGCGTGAAATACGTCGTAGAGCGTGAAATAATGTCGTGGAGTGTGAAATATGTTGTGGAGCGTGAAATATGTTGTGGAGTGTGAAATATGTTGTGGAGTGTGAAATATGTTGTTGAGTGTGAAATATGTTGTGGAGCGTAAAATATGTTGTGGAGCGTGAAATATGTTGTGGAGCGTGAAATACGTCGTAGAGCGTGAAATACGTCGTAGAGCGTGAAATACGTCGTAGAGCGTGAAATACGTCGTAGAGCGTGAAATATGTTGTGGAGCGTGAAATATGTTGTGGAGACTTCCATTAGAAACGGCATTGATGAAATATAATTCAGGTTCTAGAACAAAAAAAAATTAAATTTTAATGTAAATAAACTGTAAATTTTTCTAGAACTTTAATAAGTAGAGAAAATAATATTCAATGATCGATATATTAAGTAGCAGACGTAATAGTAGAGTACCGGTATACGTAGAAATCACATGTCAGCTATTTATATAAGGCCATGTAAATACAAACTGGCTTTAATTATTGGAGCGTGTGTATTATATTCGCAATGGAGACAAGGGGGGAATTAAAAAGTCCACCCACCAAATCCAGGCTTTCAACCTTCTTCTCACAAAATATTCCATCCATAGCAAAGAGGTTATCAACATCCGCTCAAGAAATGAAAACAACAGTTAAACCCAAAACAAAGAAATCCATTAGTAGGCCTACAGCTAAAACCGCCACTGCTTTAGTATGCATACCAGTTTTTACAATCTTTTGTCAATGATAATGGCTGTTTTCATAAGTTTTTTTTGTACTAGAACAAAAAATTTGTCCTTTTTACAGTCAGATATGATAGCTAGTAATTTTGATTTTGTGCTTGCTAGTACTTTTTAGAAGCTAGTAATTATTTACTAGCTAGATGTCTGTCAAAATGAGGATTTTTTGGGAAACGTTCCGAGCTTTCTTAATATAATACGAAGACTTTGACAGATCCAAAGACCGAGTTTTGTTATAAGCATTTAAAACAATATAATATATAAAAAATATATTGTTTTGGTAGCTGGTAGTCTGGGGTGGGGAGTCAATTACATTGTAGCTAATAGCTATTGTTTTATAGTAGCAACACTAAAACTACTTAAAAATATCATTGTGTGCAAAGTGGCACTTCGCAGCGTTATAACCCGAGTTTATTCATGTTCCGAGCGAGCGCAGCGAGGGAGGTTTACATAAATAAACAAGGGTCTTTAACGCTGAAAAGTGACCTCTGCAAACAATGATGTATGTAATTTTGTTACGTTATGTCAACTTATCAGCGTTCGGTATGTGAAATAAAGATTTTATGGATGCTCTTTTAAACATTTTAATCATGTACTATTTCAAATATAAGAGTAATTTATTAAGGCCACGTTCACACTACCGAGTCAAAGTCAAAAGACAAAATGTAAAACAAATCACATGAAATTTTATTTTGGTTAGAGTTCCGTATGCAGTCGCATTTGATATTTTGATATTAATTAATGAAATGATGTACTTTTTGCATAGTAATATCACCACTGACTTCATTGCAAAATTTTTCAAAACATAAATTATTATATATATACATTTTTTTTTTGAAATTTCTAAAAATACTGCAATTTTTTTTGCGTAATAGAACATTAGTAGTTTATGTTTTTTATAGTAGCTAGTGTTTTTTACTAGCTAGTATTTTTTGTAATTATAAAAAAATGTGAAAACATTGATATTTCAGGTTTAAACTGATGCATATATCGTAATGAACAAAAATATTGATGATATTATAGCAGTTTACATTTTTGCATGCTAACAATTATTTATGTTATAAAAATGTAGTTTTATTTTAAATTACTAGCCATTTTAAATTTTAATAAATATATAAAATAAATAAATGAATAATAAAATGTAATAAAATGTTATAGAACATTATATTTTTTATTTTATTTATGTTCTAGACAGTAGAGTGAGGCACTGAGGCTGGTGCCCCGACTTTTTCAGAATGGGCCTACCTTTTTATTCTGGTGGTACCAACCTAATATAAGCACTATGGCAAATTTTTAGCACTTTTGATTCATGTCTAAGTGTAGCAGCCTCACCCTACTAGACAGTGTATAATAATTACAAATTATATTGTTCTAGAACTCTACAATGTTGCCATGGTTGTCAATGATTTATGTTATAAAAATGCGACTGCATACGGAACTGTTCCCTTAATTTTCTCTAGAATGCCCTTATGTATTATATTAGGCCTATATAATGTATTATTATTTATTATTGTTAGCTAGCTATATTTATTTTCTTTTGTCTTTGACTCGGTAGTGTAAACGCGGCCTAACTGATAGGCCCTATACCCATTATTAATTATACATTTATATCTAACTAAAGTTTATTGTTATGTTATCTCCTGTATGGATGTAATAAATCTTTGATCCATCTTCACCTTGGTCGCCTGAAGCAAACTGAGTCACCGTCTGTGTCCGTTCAGTTTTACTGAACACAGTCGCCATTTTCTTTGCTCATTTTCTCGAAAATGACAACATATATTAGACCTTTCGACATAATGGAATGCAGTACACGGCAAACAATTATTAACATACAGTAGCTAGTCCCGTCACTGCAAACTAGATAATAAACCAGCACTACTCATTAACATAAATGGAAATAATACATTCTGGAATTCGGTACCGGTAATTGAAGTTGTTTCAAGGATATTGATTACTTTGCAGCGTTACGAGTAATTCACCAAAACGCTTATAAGTTGATATAATGTAACAAAGTTTATTAAAGGACTTCACCACTGTATCATAGTTCATTATAATATATTTAGAAATGGTTGCTACAACAAGTAGACTTATTAACATAGCAGGCAGTTTAATATTACAATGGGTAATGTCGTCTAATCAAGTATAGAACATCGGCAAGTTGGGTGTCTTTGTGTATAAGTTTCTTAGCTCTATAAACAGAGCTATTAGAACAGAACAGCTGTATGCACGTAAAATCGGATTTTTTTATCCTCAGTTAAGAATAGGGGGTTTTACAAAACAATTATTATAATTGACTGATTGAGGGCTAAACAGGGCCGATATTATAAAATGTCCATAGTTCAGCTAGTTTGTTATTTTTACTGTAAATGTTTAGAGAAAGCGCCAGTTGTCATGAAAAAAACATATTTTGTTACCCTTATTTTCTAGTACTCCAAATCGTAATTTCTAGCTAATTTGTAGATTCTTGAAAATTCTACAAATTAAAGTGACCTGCTCATAGGAGTAATAACTATAGAAAAACGTTTTTTTTTTGAGGGGGGGGGGGGGGGGGGGGGGGGAACTGGACGAAATAAAAACTCATCCCTCTCCAGGGGAAATTGGACGCAAATAACAGCTGATAATTCTCAAAAATAAAACTGTAACAACTTCTATTGTGTTTAGTTTATAGTTTTCGTTCAAATAACGTGCCTCTGTAACCTGCTCCTTTCCCTAAATTGAGAATTTAACATTGAGGCGGGATATTAATTCGCCAAGGCGTTCAGTTTCCCCCCTCGTCTCAAAGATCTAGAAAATATATAAAATAGATAAAGTAACGACCCACGTGGTTTAAAAACAACCCAAAACAAAAATATTCTTGCATACTACAGTAGTGCTGCACCCACCACATGCAAAGAAACATACTCACCTAAATACAGATTCTCATTCAACCAACGATACACACCCAGACCCAAGCAACCACACACGGACCAATCTACACCACAGAAACCACAGACATCCACAACCACAGATGTCAACCTAATCTCAGGTTTATCCTATTCAACCTCAGATCCCGAGGACAGTCAAAATAAAGATAATATGATGGAACAGTTGAAGCAGGAACAATTACAGGTAGGCCTACCAGTGTAGACAGAGTCACAATGATTGGAGCAGAAACAATTACAGGTAGGCCTACCAGTGTAGACAGAGACACAATGATTGGAGCAGAAACAATTACAGGTAGGCCTACCAGTGTAGACAGAGTCACAACGATTGGAGCAGAAACAATTACAGGTAGGCCTACCAGTGTAGACAGAGTCACAATGATTGGAGCAGATAATCAATTACAGGTAGGCCTACCAGTGTAGACAGAGTCACAATGATTGGAGCAGAAACAATTACAGGTAGGCCTACCAGTGTAGACAGAGTCACAATGATTGGAGCAGAAACAATTACAGGTAGGCCTACCAGTGTAGACAGAGTCACAATGATTGGAGCAGAAACAATTACAGGTAGGCCTACGAGTGTAGACAGAGACACAATGATTGGAGCAGAAACAATTACAGGTAGGCCTACCAGTGTAGACAGAGACACAATGATTGGAGCAGAAACAATTACAGGTAGGCCTACCAGTGTAGACAGAGTCACAATGATTGGAGCAATAATCAATTACAGGTAGGCCTACCAGTGTAGACAGAGACACAATGATTGGAGCAGAAACAATTACAGGTAGGCCTACCAGTGTAGACAGAGTCACAATGATTGGAGCAGAAACAATTACAGGTAGGCCTACCAGTGTAGACAGAGTCACAATGATTGGAGAATAATCAATTACAGGTAGGCCTACCAGTGTAGACAGAGACACAATCATTGGAGAAGAAACAATTAGAGGTAGGCCTACCAGTGTAGACAGAGTCACAACGATTGGAGCAGAAACAATTACAGGTAGGCCTACCAGTGTAGACAGAGTCACAACGATTGGAGCAGAAACAATTACAGGTAGGCCTACCAGTGTAGACAGAGTCACAATGATTGGAGCAGAAACAATTACAGGTAGGCCTACCAGTGTAGACAGAGTCACAATGATTGGAGCAGAAACAATTACAGGTAGGCCTACCAGTGTAGACAGAGTCACAATGATTGGAGCAGAAACAATTACAGGTTGGCCTACGAGTGTAGACAGATTCACAATGATTGGAGCAGAAATAATTACAGGTAGGCCTACCAGTGTAGACAGAGACACAATGATTGGAGCAGAAACAATTACAGGTAGGCCTACCAGTGTAGACAGAGTCACAATGATTGGAGCAGAAATAATTACAGGTAGGCCTCAGTGTTGACAGAGACACAATGATTGGAGCAGAAACAATTACAGGTAGGCCTACCAGTGTAGACAGAGTCACAATGATTGGAGCAGAAACAATTACAGGTAGGCCTACCAGTGTAGACAGAGTCACAATGATTGGAGCAGAAACAATTACAGGTAGGCCTACCAGTGTAGACAGAGTCACAATGATTGGAGCAGAAATAATTACAGGTTGGCCTACGAGTGTAGACAGAGACACAATGATTGGAGCAGAAACAATTACAGGTAGGCCTACCAGTGTAGACAGAGTCACAATGATTGGAGCAGAAACAATTACAGGTAGGCCTACCAGTGAAGACAGAGACACAATGATTGGAGCAGAAACAATTACAGGTAGGCCTACCAGTGTAGACAGAGTCACAATGATTGGAGCAGAAACCATTACAGGTAGGCCTACCAGTGTAGACAGAGTCACAATGATTGGAGCAGAAATAATTACAGGTAGGCCTACCAGTGTAGACAGAGTCACAACGATTGGAGCAGAAACAATTACAGGTAGGCCTACCAGTGTTGACAGAGTCACAATGATTGGAGCAGAAACAATTACAGGTAGGCCTACCAGTGTAGACAGAGACACAATGATTGGAGCAGAAACAATTACAGGTAGGCATACCAGTGTAAACAGAGTCACAATGATTGGAGCAGAAACAATTACAGGTAGGCCTACCAGTGTAGACAGAGACACAATGATTGGAGCAGAAACAATTACAGGTAGGCCTACCAGTGTAGACAGAGTCACAATGATTGGAGCAGAAATAATTACAGGTTGGCCTACGAGTGTAGACAGAGTCACAATGATTGGAGCAGAAATAATTACAGGTTGGCCTACTAGTGTAGACAGAGTCACAATGATTGGAGCAGAAACAATTACAGGTAGGCCTACCAGTGTAGACAGAGTCACAATGATTGGAGCAGAAATAATTACAGGTAGGCCTACCAGTGTAGACAGAGTCACAACGATTGGAGCAGAAACAATTACAGGTAGGCCTACCAGTGTTGACAGAGTCAATGATTGGAGCAGAAACAATTACAGGTAGGCCTACCAGTGTAGACAGAGACACAATGATTGGAGCAGAAACAATTACAGGTAGGCCTACCAGTGTAAACAGAGTCACAATGATTGGAGCAGAAACAATTACAGGTAGGCCTACCAGTGTAGACAGAGACACAATGATTGGAGCAGAAACAATTACAGGTAGGCCTACGAGTGTAGACAGAGACACAATGATTGGAGCAGAAACAATTACAGGTAGGCCTACCAGTGTTGACAGAGTCACAACGATTGGAGCAGAAACAATTACAGGTAGGCCTACCAGTGTTGACAGAGTCACAATGATTGGAGTAGAAACAATTACAGGTAGGCCTACCAGTGTAGACAGAGTCACAATGATTGGAGCAGAAATAATTACAGGTAGGCCTACCAGTGTAGACAGAGTCACAACGATTGGAGCAGAAACAATTACAGGTAGGCCTACCAGTGTTGACAGAGTCACAATGATTGGAGCAGAAACAATTACAGGTAGGCCTACCAGTGTAGACAGAGACACAATGATTGGAGCAGAAACAATTACAGGTAGGCCTACCAGTGTAAACAGAGTCACAATGATTGGAGCAGAAACAATTACAGGTAGGCCTACCAGTGTAGACAGAGACACAATGATTGGAGCAGAAACAATTACAGGTAGGCCTACGAGTGTAGACAGAGACACAATGATTGGAGCAGAAACAATTACAGGTAGGCCTACCAGTGTTGACAGAGTCACAATGATTGGAGCAGAAACAATTACAGGTAGGCCTACCAGTGTAGACAGAGTCACAATGATTGGAGCAGAAACAATTACAGGTAGGCCTACCAGTGTAGACAGAGACACAATGATTGGAGCAGAAACAATTACAGGTAGGCCTACCAGTGTAAATAGAGTCACAATGATTGGAGCAGAAACAATTACAGGTAGGCCTACCAGTGTAGACAGAGACACAATGATTGGAGCAGAAACAATTACATGTAGGCCTACGAGTGTAGACAGAGACACAATGATTGGAGCAGAAACAATTACAGGTTGGCCTACCAGTGTAGACAGAGTCACAACGATTGGAGCAGAAACAATTACAGGTAGGCCTACCAGTGTAGACAGAGTCACAATGATTGGAGCAGAAACAATTACAGGTTGGCCTACCAGTGTAGACAGAGTCACAATGATTGGAGCAGAAACAATTACAGGTAGGCCTACCAGTGTTGACAGAGTCACAATGATTGGAGCAGAAACAATTACAGGTAGGCCTACCAGTGTAGACAGAGTCACAATGATTGGAGCAGAAACAATTACAGGTAGGCCTACCAGTGTAGACAGAGACACAATGATTGGAGCAGAAACAATTACAGGTAGGCCTACCAGTGTAAACAGAGTCACAATGATTGGAGCAGAAACAATTACAGGTAGGCCTACCAGTGTAGACAGAGACACAATGATTGGAGCAGAAACAATTACATGTAGGCCTACGAGTGTAGACAGAGACACAATGATTGGAGCAGAAACAATTACAGGTTGGCCTACCAGTGTAGACAGAGTCACAACGATTGGAGCAGAAACAATTACAGGTAGGCCTACCAGTGTAGACAGAGTCACAATGATTGGAGCAGAAACAATTACAGGTTGGCCTACCAGTGTAGACAGAGTCACAATGATTGGAGCAGAAATAATTACAGGTAGGCCTCAGTGTTGACAGAGAAACAATGATTGGAGCAGAAACAATTACAGGTAGGCCTACCAGTGTAGACAGAGTCACAATGATTGGAGCAGAAACAATTACAGGTAGGCCTACCAGTGTAGACAGAGACACAATGATTGGAGCAGAAACAATTACAGGTAGGCCTACCAGTGTAGACAGAGACACAATGATTGGAGCAGAAACAATTACAGGTAGGCCTACGAGTGTAGACAGAGACACAATGATTGGAGCAGAAACAATTACAGGTAGGCCTACCAGTGTTGACAGAGTCACAATGATTGGAGCAGAAATAATTACAGGTAGGCCTACCAGTGTAGACAGAGTCACAACGATTGGAGCAGAAACAATTACAGGTAGGCCTACCAGTGTTGACAGAGTCACAATGATTGGAGCAGAAACAATTACAGGTAGGCCTACCAGTGTAGACAGAGACACAATGATTGGAGCAGAAACAATTACAGGTAGGCCTACCAGTGTAGACAGAGTCACAATGATTGGAGCAGAAACAATTACAGGTAGGCCTACCAGTGTAGACAGAGTCACAATGATTGGAGCAGAAACAATTACAGGTAGGCCTACCAGTGTAGACAGAGACACAATGATTGGAGCAGAAACAATTACAGGTAGGCCTACCAGTGTAAACAGAGTCACAATGATTGGAGCAGAAACAATTACAGGTAGGCCTACCAGTGTAGACAGAGACACAATGAATGGAGCAGAAACAATTACATGTAGGCCTACGAGTGTAGACAGAGACACAATGATTGGAGCAGAAACAATTACAGGTTGGCCTACCAGTGTAGACAGAGTCACAACGATTGGAGCAGAAACAATTACTGGTAGGCCTACCAGTGTAGACAGAGTCACAATGATTGGAGCAGAAACAATTACAGGTTGGCCTACCAGTGTAGACAGAGTCACAATGATTGGAGCAGAAACAATTACAGGTAGGCCTACCAGTGTTGACAGAGTCACAATGATTGGAGCAGAAACAATTACAGGTAGGCCTACCAGTGTAGACAGAGTCACAATGATTGGAGCAGAAACAATTACAGGTAGGCCTACCAGTGTAGACAGAGACACAATGATTGGAGCAGAAACAATTACAGGTAGGCCTACCAGTGTAAACAGAGTCACAATGATTGGAGCAGAAACAATTACAGGTAGGCCTACCAGTGTAGACAGAGACACAATGATTGGAGCAGAAACAATTACATGTAGGCCTACGAGTGTAGACAGAGACACAATGATTGGAGCAGAAACAATTACAGGTTGGCCTACCAGTGTAGACAGAGTCACAACGATTGGAGCAGAAACAATTACAGGTAGGCCTACCAGTGTAGACAGAGTCACAATGATTGGAGCAGAAACAATTACAGGTTGGCCTACCAGTGTAGACAGAGTCACAATGATTGGAGCAGAAATAATTACAGGTAGGCCTCAGTGTTGACAGAGAAACAATGATTGGAGCAGAAACAATTACAGGTAGGCCTACCAGTGTAGACAGAGTCACAATGATTGGAGCAGAAACAATTACAGGTAGGCCTACCAGTGTAGACAGAGACACAATGATTGGAGCAGAAACAATTACAGGTAGGCCTACGAGTGTAGACAGAGACACAATGATTGGAGCAGAAACAATTACAGGTAGGCCTACCAGTGTAGACAGAGTCACAATGATTGGAGCAGAAACAATTACAGGTAGGCCTACCAGTGAAGACAGAGACACAATGATTGGAGCAGAAACAATTACAGGTAGGCCTACCAGTGTAGACAGAGTCACAATGATTGGAGCAGAAACCATTACAGGTAGGCCTACCAGTGTAGACAGAGTCACAATGATTGGAGCAGAAATAATTACAGGTAGGCCTACCAGTGTAGACAGAGTCACAACGATTGGAGCAGAAACAATTACAGGTAGGCCTACCAGTGTTGACAGAGTCACAATGATTGGAGCAGAAACAATTACAGGTAGGCCTACCAGTGAAGACAGAGACACAATGATTGGAGCAGAAACAATTACAGGTAGGCATACCAGTGTAAACAGAGTCACAATGATTGGAGCAGAAACAATTACAGGTAGGCCTACCAGTGTAGACAGAGACACAATGATTGGAGCAGAAACAATTACAGGTAGGCCTACCAGTGTAGACAGAGTCACAATGATTGGAGCAGAAATAATTACAGGTTGGCCTACGAGTGTAGACAGAGTCACAATGATTGGAGCAGAAATAATTACAGGTTGGCCTACTAGTGTAGACAGAGTCACAATGATTGGAGCAGAAACAATTACAGGTAGGCCTACCAGTGTAGACAGAGTCACAATGATTGGAGCAGAAATAATTACAGGTAGGCCTACCAGTGTAGACAGAGTCACAACGATTGGAGCAGAAACAATTACAGGTAGGCCTACCAGTGTTGACAGAGTCAATGATTGGAGCAGAAACAATTACAGGTAGGCCTACCAGTGTAGACAGAGACACAATGATTGGAGCAGAAACAATTACAGGTAGGCCTACCAGTGTAGACAGAGACACAATGATTGGAGCAGAAACAATTACAGGTAGGCCTACGAGTGTAGACAGAGACACAATGATTGGAGCAGAAACAATTACAGGTAGGCCTACCAGTGTTGACAGAGTCACAATGATTGGAGCAGAAATAATTACAGGTAGGCCTACCAGTGTAGACAGAGTCACAACGATTGGAGCAGAAACAATTACAGGTAGGCCTACCAGTGTTGACAGAGTCACAATGATTGGAGCAGAAACAATTACAGGTAGGCCTACCAGTGTAGACAGAGACACAATGATTGGAGCAGAAACAATTACAGGTAGGCCTACCAGTGTAAACAGAGTCACAATGATTGGAGCAGAAACAATTACAGGTAGGCCTACCAGTGTAGACAGAGACACAATGATTGGAGCAGAAACAATTACAGGTAGGCCTACGAGTGTAGACAGAGACACAATGATTGGAGCAGAAACAATTACAGGTAGGCCTACCAGTGTTGACAGAGTCACAATGATTGGAGCAGAAACAATTACAGGTAGGCCTACCAGTGTAGACAGAGTCACAATGATTGGAGCAGAAACAATTACAGGTAGGCCTACCAGTGTAGACAGAGACACAATGATTGGAGCAGAAACAATTACAGGTAGGCCTACCAGTGTAAACAGAGTCACAATGATTGGAGCAGAAACAATTACAGGTAGGCCTACCAGTGTAGACAGAGACACAATGAATGGAGCAGAAACAATTACATGTAGGCCTACGAGTGTAGACAGAGACACAATGATTGGAGCAGAAACAATTACAGGTTGGCCTACCAGTGTAGACAGAGTCACAACGATTGGAGCAGAAACAATTACTGGTAGGCCTACCAGTGTAGACAGAGTCACAATGATTGGAGCAGAAACAATTACAGGTTGGCCTACCAGTGTAGACAGAGTCACAATGATTGGAGCAGAAACAATTACAGGTAGGCCTACCAGTGTTGACAGAGTCACAATGATTGGAGCAGAAACAATTACAGGTAGGCCTACCAGTGTAGACAGAGTCACAATGATTGGAGCAGAAACAATTACAGGTAGGCCTACCAGTGTAGACAGAGATACAATGATTGGAGCAGAAACAATTACAGGTAGGCCTACCAGTGTAAACAGAGTCACAATGATTGGAGCAGAAACAATTACAGGTAGGCCTACCAGTGTAGACAGAGACACAATGATTGGAGCAGAAACAATTACATGTAGGCCTACGAGTGTAGACAGAGACACAATGATTGGAGCAGAAACAATTACAGGTTGGCCTACCAGTGTAGACAGAGTCACAACGATTGGAGCAGAAACAATTACAGGTAGGCCTACCAGTGTAGACAGAGTCACAATGATTGGAGCAGAAACAATTACAGGTTGGCCTACCAGTGTAGACAGAGTCACAATGATTGGAGCAGAAATAATTACAGGTAGGCCTCAGTGTTGACAGAGAAACAATGATTGGAGCAGAAACAATTACAGGTAGGCCTACCAGTGTAGACAGAGTCACAATGATTGGAGCAGAAACAATTACAGGTAGGCCTACCAGTGTAGACAGAGACACAATGATTGGAGCAGAAACAATTACAGGTAGGCCTACGAGTGTAGACAGAGACACAATGATTGGAGCAGAAACAATTACAGGTAGGCCTACCAGTGTAGACAGAGTCACAATGATTGGAGCAGAAACAATTACAGGTAGGCCTACCAGTGAAGACAGAGACACAATGATTGGAGCAGAAACAATTACAGGTAGGCCTACCAGTGTAGACAGAGTCACAATGATTGGAGCAGAAACCATTACAGGTAGGCCTACCAGTGTAGACAGAGTCACAATGATTGGAGCAGAAATAATTACAGGTAGGCCTACCAGTGTAGACAGAGTCACAACGATTGGAGCAGAAACAATTACAGGTAGGCCTACCAGTGTTGACAGAGTCACAATGATTGGAGCAGAAACAATTACAGGTAGGCCTACCAGTGTAGACAGAGACACAATGATTGGAGCAGAAACAATTACAGGTAGGCATACCAGTGTAAACAGAGTCACAATGATTGGAGCAGAAACAATTACAGGTAGGCCTACCAGTGTAGACAGAGACACAATGATTGGAGCAGAAACAATTACAGGTAGGCCTACCAGTGTAGACAGAGTCACAATGATTGGAGCAGAAATAATTACAGGTTGGCCTACGAGTGTAGACAGAGTCACAATGATTGGAGCAGAAATAATTACAGGTTGGCCTACTAGTGTAGACAGAGTCACAATGATTGGAGCAGAAACAATTACAGGTAGGCCTACCAGTGTAGACAGAGTCACAATGATTGGAGCAGAAATAATTACAGGTAGGCCTACCAGTGTAGACAGAGTCACAACGATTGGAGCAGAAACAATTACAGGTAGGCCTACCAGTGTTGACAGAGTCAATGATTGGAGCAGAAACAATTACAGGTAGGCCTACCAGTGTAGACAGAGACACAATGATTGGAGCAGAAACAATTACAGGTAGGCCTACCAGTGTAAACAGAGTCACAATGATTGGAGCAGAAACAATTACAGGTAGGCCTACCAGTGTAGACAGAGACACAATGATTGGAGCAGAAACAATTACAGGTAGGCCTACGAGTGTAGACAGAGACACAATGATTGGAGCAGAAACAATTACAGGTAGGCCTACCAGTGTTGACAGAGTCACAACGATTGGAGCAGAAACAATTACAGGTAGGCCTACCAGTGTTGACAGAGTCACAATGATTGGAGCAGAAACAATTACAGGTAGGCCTACCAGTGTAGACAGAGTCACAATGATTGGAGCAGAAATAATTACAGGTAGGCCTACCAGTGTAGACAGAGTCACAACGATTGGAGCAGAAACAATTACAGGTAGGCCTACCAGTGTTGACAGAGTCACAATGATTGGAGCAGAAACAATTACAGGTAGGCCTACCAGTGTAGACAGAGACACAATGATTGGAGCAGAAACAATTACAGGTAGGCCTACCAGTGTAAACACAGTCACAATGATTGGAGCAGAAACAATTACAGGTAGGCCTACCAGTGTAGACAGAGACACAATGATTGGAGCAGAAACAATTACAGGTAGGCCTACCAGTGTAGACAGAGACACAATGATTGGAGCAGAAACAATTACAGGTAGGCCTACCAGTGTTGACAGAGTCACAATGATTGGAGCAGAAACAATTACAGGTAGGCCTACCAGTGTAGACAGAGTCACAATGATTGGAGCAGAAACAATTACAGGTAGGCCTACCAGTGTAGACAGAGACACAATGATTGGAGCAGAAACAATTACAGGTAGGCCTACCAGTGTAAACAGAGTCACAATGATTGGAGCAGAAACAATTACAGGTAGGCCTACCAGTGTAGACAGAGACACAATGATTGGAGCAGAAACAATTACATGTAGGCCTACGAGTGTAGACAGAGACACAATGATTGGAGCAGAAACAATTACAGGTTGGCCTACCAGTGTAGACAGAGTCACAACAATTGGAGCAGAAACAATTACAGGTAGGCCTACCAGTGTAGACAGAGTCACAATGATTGGAGCAGAAACAATTACAGGTTGGCCTACCAGTGTAGACGGAGTCACAATGATTGGAGCAGAAATAATTACAGGTAGGCCTCAGTGTTGACAGAGAAACAATGATTGGAGCAGAAACAATTACAGGTAGGCCTACCAGTGTAGACAGAGTCACAATGATTGGAGCAGAAACAATTACAGGTAGGCCTACCAGTGTAGACAGAGACACAATGATTGGAGCAGAAACAATTACAGGTAGGCCTACCAGTGTAGACAGAGTCACAATGATTGGAGCAGAAATAATTACAGGTTGGCCTACGAGTGTAGACAGAGACACAATGATTGGAGCAGAAACAATTACAGGTAGGCCTACCAATGTAGACAGAGACACAATGATTGGAGCAGAAACAATTACAGGTAGGCCTACCAGTGTAGACAGAATCACAATGATTGGAGCAGAAACAATTACAGATAGGCCTACCAGTGTAGACAGAGACACAATGATTGGAGCAGAAACAATTACAGGTAGGCCTACCAGTGTAGACAGAGTCACAATGATTGGAGCAGAAATAATTACAGGTTGGCCTACTAGTGTAGACAGATACACAATGATTGGAGCAGAAACAATTACAGGTTGGCCTACGAGTGTAGACAGAGTCACAATGATTGGAGCAGAAATAATTACAGGTTGGCCTACTAGTGTAGACAGAGTCACAATGATTGGAGCAGAAACAATTACAGGTTGGCCTACCAGTGTAGACAGAGACACAATGATTGGAGCAGAAACAATTACAGGTAGGCCTACCAGTGTAGACAGAGACACAATGATTGGAGCAGAAACAATTACAGGTATGCCTACCAGTGTAGACAGAGACACAATGATTGGAGCAGAAACAATTACAGGTAGGCCTTCCAGTGTAGACAGAGACACAATGATTGGAGCAGAAACAATTACAGATTGGCCTACCAGTGTAGACAGCGTCACAATGATTGGAGCAGAAACAATTACAGGTTGGCCTACCAGTGTAGACAGCGTCACAATGATTGGAGCAGAAACAATTACAGGTAGGCCTACCAGTGTAGACAGAGACACAATGATTGGAGCAGAAACAATTACAGGTAGGCCTACCAGTGTAGACAGAGACACAATGATTGGAGCAGAAACAATTACAGGTTGTCCTACCAGTGTAGACAGCGTCACAATGATTGGAGCAGAAACAATTACAGGTTGGCCTACCAGTGTAGACAGCGTCACAATGATTGGAGCAGAAACAATTACAGGTAGGCCTACCAGTGTACACAGAGACACAATGATTGGAGCAGAAACAATTACAGGTAGGCCTACCAGTGTAGACAGAGTCACAATGATTGGAGCAGAAATAATTACAGGTTGCCCTACTAGTGTAAACAGATACACAATGATTGGAGCAGAAACAATTACAGGTTGGCCTACGAGTGTAGACAGAGTCACAATGATTGGAGCAGAAATAATTACAGGTTGGCCTACCAGTGTAGAAAGAGACACAATGATTGGAGCAGAAACAATTACAGGTAGGCCTACCAGTGTAGACAGAGTCACAATGATTGGAGCAGAAATAATTACAGGTTGGCCTACTAGTGTAGACAGATACACAATGATTGGAGCAGAAACAATTACAGGTTGGCCTACCAGTGTAGACAGAGTCACAATGATTGGAGCAGAAACAATTACAGGTAGGCCTACCAGTGTAGACAGAGACACAATGATTGGAGCAGAAACAATTACAGGTAGGCCTACGAGTGTAGACAGAATCACAATGATTGGAGCAGAAACAATTACAGGTTTGCCTACCAGTGTAGACAGAGACACAATGATTGGAGCAGAAACAATTACAGGTAGGCCTACCAGTGTAGACAGAGTCACAATGATTGGAGCAGAAATAATTACAGGTTGGCCTACCAGTGTAGACAGCGTCACAATGATTGGAGCAGAAACAATTACAGGTAGGCCTACCAGTGTAGACAGAGACAATGATTGGAGCAGAAACAATTACAGGTAGGCCTACCAGTGTAGACAGAGACACAATGATTGGAGCAGAAACAATTACAGGTTGGCCTACCAGTGTAGACAGAGACACAATGATTGGAGCAGAAACAATTACAGGTAGGCCTACCAGTGTAGACAGAGACACAATGATTGGAGCAGAAACAATTACAGGTAGGCCTACCAGTGTAGACAGAGTCACAATGATTGGAGCAGAAACAATTACAGGTTGGCCTACCAGTGTAGACAGCGTCACAATGATTGGAGCAGAAACAATTACAGGTAGGCCTACCAGTGTAGACAGAGACACAATGATCGGAGCAGAAACAATTACAGGTAGGCCTACCAGTGTAGACAGAGACACAATGATTGGAGCAGAAACAATTACAGGTAGGCCTACCAGTGTAGACAGAGACACAATGATTGGAGCAGAAACAATTACAGGTAGGCCTACCAGTGTAGACAGAGACACAATGATTGGAGCAGAAACAATTACAGGTTGGCCTACCAGTGTAGACAGCGTCACAATGATTGGAGCAGAAACAATTACAGGTAGGCCTACCAGTGTAGACAGAGACACAATGATTGGAGCAGAAACAATTACAGGTAGGCCTACCAGTGTAGACAGAGACACAATGATTGGAGCAGAAACAATTACAGGTAGGCCTACCAGTGTAGACAGAGTCACAATGATTGGAGCAGAAATAATTACAGGTTGGCCTACTAGTGTAGACAGATACACAATGATTGGAGCAGAAACAATTACAGGTAGGCCTACCAGTGTAGACAGAGACACAATGATTGGAGCAGAAACAATTACAGGTAGGCCTACCAGTGTAGACAGAGACACAATGATTGGAGCAGAAACAATTACAGGTAGGCCTACCAGTGTAGACAGAGTCACAATGATTGGAGCAGAAATAATTACAGGTTGGCCTACTAGTGTAGACAGATACACAATGATTGGAGCAGAAACAATTACAGGTTGGCCTACGAGTGTAGACAGAGTCACAATGATTGGAGCAGAAATAATTACAGGTTGGCCTACTAGTGTAGACAGAGTCACAATGATTGGAGCAGAAACAATTACAGGTTGGCCTACCAGTGTAGACAGCGTCACAATGATTGGAGCAGAAACAATTACAGGTAGGCCTACCAGTGTAGAAAGAGACACAATGATTGGAGCAGAAACAATTACAGGTAGGCCTACGAGTGTAGACAGAGACACAATGATTGGAGCAGAAACAATTACAGGTAGGCCTACCAGTGTAGACAGCGTCACAATGATTGGAGCAGAAACAATTACAGGTAGGCCTACCATTGTAGACAGCGTCACAATGATTGGAGCAGAAACAATTACAGGTAGGCCTACCAGTGTAGACAGAGTCACAACGATTGGAGCAGAAACAATTACAGGTAGGCCTACCAGTGTAGACAGCGTCACAATGATTGGAGCAGAAACAATTACAGGTTGGCCTACCAGTGTAGACAGCGTCACAATGATTGGAGCAGAAACAATTACAGGTAGGCCTACCAGTGTAGACAGCGTCACAATGATTGGAGCAGAAACAATTACAGGTAGGCCTACCAGTGTAGACAGAGTCACAATGATTGGAGCAGAAACAATTACAGGTAGGCCTACCAGTGTAGACAGAGACACAATGATTGGAGCAGAAACAATTACAGGTAGGCCTACCAGTGTAGACAGAGACATAATGAATGGAGCAGAATCAATTACAGGTTGGCCTACGAGTGTAGACAGAGACACAATGATGGGAGCAGAAACAATTACAGGTAGGCCTACCAGTGTAGACAGAGTCACCTCACAACGATTGGAGCAGAAACAATTACAGGTAGGCCTACCAGTGTAGACAGAGACATAATGAATGGAGCAGAATCAATTACAGGTTGGCCTACGAGTGTAGACAGAGTCACAATGATTGGAGCAGAAACAATTACAGGTAGGCCTACCAGTGTAGACAGAGACACAATGATTGGAGCAGAAACAATTACAGGTAGGCCTACGAGTGTAGACAGCGTCACAATGATTGGAGCAGAAACAATTACAGGTAGGCCTACCAGTGTAGACAGAGACACAATGATTGGAGCAGAAACAATTACAGGTAGGCCTACGAGTGTAGACAGAGACACAATGATTGGAGCAGAAACAATTACAGGTAGGCCTACCAGTGTAGACAGCGTCACAATGATTGGAGCAGAAGCAATTACAGGTAGGCCTACCAGTGTAGACAGCGTCACAATGATTGGAGCAGAAACAATTACAGGTAGGCCTACCAGTGTAGACAGAGTCACAACGATTGGAGCAGAAACAATTACAGGTAGGCCTACCAGTGTAGACAGCGTCACAATGATTGGAGCAGAAACAATTACAGGTTGGCCTACCAGTGTAGACAGCGTCACAATGATTGGAGCAGAAACAATTACAGGTAGGCCTACCAGTGTAGACAGCGTCACAATGATTGGAGCAGAAACAATTACAGGTAGGCCTACCAGTGTAGACAGAGTCACAATGATTGGAGCAGAAACAATTACAGGTAGGCCTACCAGTGTAGACAGAGACACAATGATTGGAGCAGAAACAATTACAGGAAGGCCTACCAGTGTAGACAGAGACATAATGAATGGAGCAGAATCAATTACAGGTAGGCCTACCAGTGTAGACAGAGTCACAACGATTGGAGCAGAAACAATTACAGGTAGGCCTACCAGTGTAGACAGAGACACAATGATTGGAGCAGAAACAATTACAGGTAGGCCTACCAGTGTAAACAGAGTCACAATGATTGGAGCAGAAACAATTACAGGTAGGCCTACCAGTGTAGACAGAGACACAATGATTGGAGCAGAAACAATTACAGGTAGGCCTACGAGTGTAGACAGAGACACAATGATTGGAGCAGAAACAATTACAGGTAGGCCTACCAGTGTAAACAGAGTCACAATGATTGGAGCAGAAACAATTACAGGTAGGCCTACCAGTGTAGACAGAGACACAATGAATGGAGCAGAAACAATTACATGTAGGCCTACGAGTGTAGACAGAGACACAATGATTGGAGCAGAAACAATTACAGGTTGGCCTACCAGTGTAGACAGAGTCACAACGATTGGAGCAGAAACAATTACTGGTAGGCCTACCAGTGTAGACAGAGTCACAATGATTGGAGCAGAAACAATTACAGGTTGGCCTACCAGTGTAGACAGAGTCACAATGATTGGAGCAGAAACAATTACAGGTAGGCCTACCAGTGTTGACAGAGTCACAATGATTGGAGCAGAAACAATTACAGGTAGGCCTACCAGTGTAGACAGAGTCACAATGATTGGAGCAGAAACAATTACAGGTAGGCCTACCAGTGTAGACAGAGACACAATGATTGGAGCAGAAACAATTACAGGTAGGCCTACCAGTGTAAACAGAGTCACAATGATTGGAGCAGAAACAATTACAGGTAGGCCTACCAGTGTAGACAGAGACACAATGATTGGAGCAGAAACAATTACATGTAGGCCTACGAGTGTAGACAGAGACACAATGATTGGAGCAGAAACAATTACAGGTTGGCCTACCAGTGTAGACAGAGTCACAACGATTGGAGCAGAAACAATTACAGGTAGGCCTACCAGTGTAGACAGAGTCACAATGATTGGAGCAGAAACAATTACAGGTTGGCCTACCAGTGTAGACAGAGTCACAATGATTGGAGCAGAAATAATTACATGTAGGCCTCAGTGTTGACAGAGAAACAATGATTGGAGCAGAAACAATTACAGGTAGGCCTACCAGTGTAGACAGAGTCACAATGATTGGAGCAGAAACAATTACAGGTAGGCCTACCAGTGTAGACAGAGACACAATGATTGGAGCAGAAACAATTACAGGTAGGCCTACGAGTGTAGACAGAGACACAATGATTGGAGCAGAAACAATTACAGGTAGGCCTACCAGTGTAGACAGAGTCACAATGATTGGAGCAGAAACAATTACAGGTAGGCCTACCAGTGAAGACAGAGACACAATGATTGGAGCAGAAACAATTACAGGTAGGCCTACCAGTGTAGACAGAGTCACAATGATTGGAGCAGAAACCATTACAGGTAGGCCTACCAGTGTAGACAGAGTCACAATGATTGGAGCAGAAATAATTACAGGTAGGCCTACCAGTGTAGACAGAGTCACAACGATTGGAGCAGAAACAATTACAGGTAGGCCTACCAGTGTTGACAGAGTCACAATGATTGGAGCAGAAACAAGTACAGGTAGGCCTACCAGTGTAGACAGAGACACAATGATTGGAGCAGAAACAATTACAGGTAGGCATACCAGTGTAAACAGAGTCACAATGATTGGAGCAGAAACAATTACAGGTAGGCCTACCAGTGTAGACAGAGACACAATGATTGGAGCAGAAACAATTACAGGTAGGCCTACCAGTGTAGACAGAGTCACAATGATTGGAGCAGAAATAATTACAGGTTGGCCTACGAGTGTAGACAGAGTCACAATGATTGGAGCAGAAATAATTACAGGTTGGCCTACTAGTGTAGACAGAGTCACAATGATTGGAGCAGAAACAATTACAGGTAGGCCTACCAGTGTAGACAGAGTCACAATGATTGGAGCAGAAATAATTACAGGTAGGCCTACCAGTGTAGACAGAGTCACAACGATTGGAGCAGAAACAATTACAGGTAGGCCTACCAGTGTTGACAGAGTCAATGATTGGAGCAGAAACAATTACAGGTAGGCCTACCAGTGTAGACAGAGACACAATGATTGGAGCAGAAACAATTACAGGTAGGCCTACCAGTGTAAACAGAGTCACAATGATTGGAGCAGAAACAATTACAGGTAGGCCTACCAGTGTAGACAGAGACACAATGATTGGAGCAGAAACAATTACAGGTAGGCCTACGAGTGTAGACAGAGACACAATGATTGGAGCAGAAACAATTACAGGTAGGCCTACCAGTGTTGACAGAGTCACAACGATTGGAGCAGAAACAATTACAGGTAGGCCTACCAGTGTTGACAGAGTCACAATGATTGGAGCAGAAACAATTACAGGTAGGCCTACCAGTGTAGACAGAGTCACAATGATTGGAGCAGAAATAATTACAGGTAGGCCTACCAGTGGAGACAGAGTCACAACGATTGGAGCAGAAACAATTACAGGTAGGCCTACCAGTGTTGACAGAGTCACAATGATTGGAGCAGAAACAATTACAGGTAGGCCTACCAGTGTAGACAGAGACACAATGATTGGAGCAGAAACAATTACAGGTAGGCCTACCAGTGTAAACAGAGTCACAATGATTGGAGCAGAAACAATTACAGGTAGGCCTACCAGTGTAGACAGAGACACAATGATTGGAGCAGAAACAATTACAGGTAGGCCTACGAGTGTAGACAGAGACACAATGATTGGAGCAGAAACAATTACAGGTAGGCCTACCAGTGTTGACAGAGTCACAATGATTGGAGCAGAAACAATTACAGGTAGGCCTACCAGTGTAGACAGAGTCACAATGATTGGAGCAGAAACAATTACAGGTAGGCCTACCAGTGTAGACAGAGACACAATGATTGGAGCAGAAACAATTACAGGTAGGCCTACCAGTGTAAACAGAGTCACAATGATTGGAGCAGAAACAATTACAGGTAGGCCTACCAGTGTAGACAGAGACACAATGATTGGAGCAGAAACAATTACATGTAGGCCTACGAGTGTAGACAGAGACACAATGATTGGAGCAGAAACAATTACAGGTTGGCCTACCAGTGTAGACAGAGTCACAACAATTGGAGCAGAAACAATTACAGGTAGGCCTACCAGTGTAGACAGAGTCACAATGATTGGAGCAGAAACAATTACAGGTTGGCCTACCAGTGTAGACGGAGTCACAATGATTGGAGCAGAAATAATTACAGGTAGGCCTCAGTGTTGACAGAGAAACAATGATTGGAGCAGAAACAATTACAGGTAGGCCTACCAGTGTAGACAGAGTCACAATGATTGGAGCAGAAACAATTACAGGTAGGCCTACCAGTGTAGACAGAGACACAATGATTGGAGCAGAAACAATTACAGGTAGGCCTACCAGTGTAGACAGAGTCACAATGATTGGAGCAGAAATAATTACAGGTTGGCCTACGAGTGTAGACAGAGACACAATGATTGGAGCAGAAACAATTACAGGTAGGCCTACCAATGTAGACAGAGACACAATGATTGGAGCAGAAACAATTACAGGTAGGCCTACCAGTGTAGACAGAATCACAATGATTGGAGCAGAAACAATTACAGATAGGCCTACCAGTGTAGACAGAGACACAATGATTGGAGCAGAAACAATTACAGGTAGGCCTACCAGTGTAGACAGAGTCACAATGATTGGAGCAGAAATAATTACAGGTTGGCCTACTAGTGTAGACAGATACACAATGATTGGAGCAGAAACAATTACAGGTTGGCCTACGAGTGTAGACAGAGTCACAATGATTGGAGCAGAAATAATTACAGGTTGGCCTACTAGTGTAGACAGAGTCACAATGATTGGAGCAGAAACAATTACAGGTTGGCCTACCAGTGTAGACAGAGACACAATGATTGGAGCAGAAACAATTACAGGTAGGCCTACCAGTGTAGACAGAGACACAATGATTGGAGCAGAAACAATTACAGGTATGCCTACCAGTGTAGACAGAGACACAATGATTGGAGCAGAAACAATTACAGGTAGGCCTTCCAGTGTAGACAGAGACACAATGATTGGAGCAGAAACAATTACAGATTGGCCTACCAGTGTAGACAGCGTCACAATGATTGGAGCAGAAACAATTACAGGTTGGCCTACCAGTGTAGACAGCGTCACAATGATTGGAGCAGAAACAATTACAGGTAGGCCTACCAGTGTAGACAGAGACACAATGATTGGAGCAGAAACAATTACAGGTAGGCCTACCAGTGTAGACAGAGACACAATGATTGGAGCAGAAACAATTACAGGTTGGCCTACCAGTGTAGACAGCGTCACAATGATTGGAGCAGAAACAATTACAGGTTGGCCTACCAGTGTAGACAGCGTCACAATGATTGGAGCAGAAACAATTACAGGTAGGCCTACCAGTGTACACAGAGACACAATGATTGGAGCAGAAACAATTACAGGTAGGCCTACCAGTGTAGACAGAGTCACAATGATTGGAGCAGAAATAATTACAGGTTGCCCTACTAGTGTAAACAGATACACAATGATTGGAGCAGAAACAATTACAGGTTGGCCTACGAGTGTAGACAGAGTCACAATGATTGGAGCAGAAATAATTACAGGTTGGCCTACCAGTGTAGAAAGAGACACAATGATTGGAGCAGAAACAATTACAGGTAGGCCTACCAGTGTAGACAGAGTCACAATGATTGGAGCAGAAATAATTACAGGTTGGCCTACTAGTGTAGACAGATACACAATGATTGGAGCAGAAACAATTACAGGTTGGCCTACCAGTGTAGACAGAGTCACAATGATTGGAGCAGAAACAATTACAGGTAGGCCTACCAGTGTAGACAGAGACACAATGATTGGAGCAGAAACAATTACAGGTAGGCCTACGAGTGTAGACAGAATCACAATGATTGGAGCAGAAACAATTACAGGTTTGCCTACCAGTGTAGACAGAGACACAATGATTGGAGCAGAAACAATTACAGGTAGGCCTACCAGTGTAGACAGAGTCACAATGATTGGAGCAGAAATAATTACAGGTTGGCCTACCAGTGTAGACAGCGTCACAATGATTGGAGCAGAAACAATTACAGGTAGGCCTACCAGTGTAGACAGAGACAATGATTGGAGCAGAAACAATTACAGGTAGGCCTACCAGTGTAGACAGAGACACAATGATTGGAGCAGAAACAATTACAGGTAGGCCTACCAGTGTAAACAGAGTCACAATGATTGGAGCAGAAACAATTACAGGTAGGCCTACCAGTGTAGACAGAGACACAATGATTGGAGCAGAAACAATTACAGGTAGGCCTACGAGTGTAGACAGAGACACAATGATTGGAGCAGAAACAATTACAGGTAGGCCTACCAGTGTTGACAGAGTCACAATGATTGGAGCAGAAACAATTACAGGTAGGCCTACCAGTGTAGACAGAGACACAATGATTGGAGCAGAAACAATTACAGGTAGGCCTACCAGTGTAAACAGAGTCACAATGATTGGAGCAGAAACAATTACAGGTAGGCCTACCAGTGTAGACAGAGACACAATGATTGGAGCAGAAACAATTACAGGTAGGCCTACGAGTGTAGACAGAGACACAATGATTGGAGCAGAAACAATTACAGGTAGGCCTACCAGTGTTGACAGAGTCACAATGATTGGAGCAGAAACAATTACAGGTAGGCCTACCAGTGTAGACAGAGTCACAATGATTGGAGCAGAAACAATTACAGGTAGGCCTACCAGTGTAGACAGAGACACAATGATTGGAGCAGAAACAATTACAGGTAGGCCTACCAGTGTAAACAGAGTCACAATGATTGGAGCAGAAACAATTACAGGTAGGCCTACCAGTGTAGACAGAGACACAATGATTGGAGCAGAAACAATTACATGTAGGCCTACGAGTGTAGACAGAGACACAATGATTGGAGCAGAAACAATTACAGGTTGGCCTACCAGTGTAGACAGAGTCACAACAATTGGAGCAGAAACAATTACAGGTAGGCCTACCAGTGTAGACAGAGTCACAATGATTGGAGCAGAAACAATTACAGGTTGGCCTACCAGTGTAGACGGAGTCACAATGATTGGAGCAGAAATAATTACAGGTAGGCCTCAGTGTTGACAGAGAAACAATGATTGGAGCAGAAACAATTACAGGTAGGCCTACCAGTGTAGACAGAGTCACAATGATTGGAGCAGAAACAATTACAGGTAGGCCTACCAGTGTAGACAGAGACATAATGATTGGAGCAGAAACAATTACAGGTAGGCCTACCAGTGTAGACAGAGTCACAATGATTGGAGCAGAAATAATTACAGGTTGGCCTACGAGTGTAGACAGAGACACAATGATTGGAGCAGAAACAATTACAGGTAGGCCTACCAATGTAGACAGAGACACAATGATTGGAGCAGAAACAATTACAGGTAGGCCTACCAGTGTAGACAGAATCACAATGATTGGAGCAGAAACAATTACAGATAGGCCTACCAGTGTAGACAGAGACACAATGATTGGAGCAGAAACAATTACAGGTAGGCCTACCAGTGTAGACAGAGTCACAATGATTGGAGCAGAAATAATTACAGGTTGGCCTACTAGTGTAGACAGATACACAATGATTGGAGCAGAAACAATTACAGGTTGGCCTACGAGTGTAGACAGAGTCACAATGATTGGAGCAGAAATAATTACAGGTTGGCCTACTAGTGTAGACAGAGTCACAATGATTGGAGCAGAAACAATTACAGGTTGGCCTACCAGTGTAGACAGAGACACAATGATTGGAGCAGAAACAATTACAGGTAGGCCTACCAGTGTAGACAGAGACACAATGATTGGAGCAGAAACAATTACAGGTATGCCTACCAGTGTAGACAGAGACACAATGATTGGAGCAGAAACAATTACAGGTAGGCCTTCCAGTGTAGACAGAGACACAATGATTGGAGCAGAAACAATTACAGATTGGCCTACCAGTGTAGACAGCGTCACAATGATTGGAGCAGAAACAATTACAGGTTGGCCTACCAGTGTAGACAGCGTCACAATGATTGGAGCAGAAACAATTACAGGTAGGCCTACCAGTGTAGACAGAGACACAATGATTGGAGCAGAAACAATTACAGGTAGGCCTACCAGTGTAGACAGAGACACAATGATTGGAGCAGAAACAATTACAGGTTGGCCTACCAGTGTAGACAGCGTCACAATGATTGGAGCAGAAACAATTACAGGTTGGCCTACCAGTGTAGACAGCGTCACAATGATTGGAGCAGAAACAATTACAGGTAGGCCTACCAGTGTACACAGAGACACAATGATTGGAGCAGAAACAATTACAGGTAGGCCTACCAGTGTAGACAGAGTCACAATGATTGGAGCAGAAATAATTACAGGTTGCCCTACTAGTGTAAACAGATACACAATGATTGGAGCAGAAACAATTACAGGTTGGCCTACGAGTGTAGACAGAGTCACAATGATTGGAGCAGAAATAATTACAGGTTGGCCTACCAGTGTAGAAAGAGACACAATGATTGGAGCAGAAACAATTACAGGTAGGCCTACCAGTGTAGACAGAGTCACAATGATTGGAGCAGAAATAATTACAGGTTGGCCTACTAGTGTAGACAGATACACAATGATTGGAGCAGAAACAATTACAGGTTGGCCTACCAGTGTAGACAGAGTCACAATGATTGGAGCAGAAACAATTACAGGTAGGCCTACCAGTGTAGACAGAGACACAATGATTGGAGCAGAAACAATTACAGGTAGGCCTACGAGTGTAGACAGAATCACAATGATTGGAGCAGAAACAATTACAGGTTTGCCTACCAGTGTAGACAGAGACACAATGATTGGAGCAGAAACAATTACAGGTAGGCCTACCAGTGTAGACAGAGTCACAATGATTGGAGCAGAAATAATTACATGTTGGCCTACCAGTGTAGACAGCGTCACAATGATTGGAGCAGAAACAATTACAGGTAGGCCTACCAGTGTAGACAGAGACAATGATTGGAGCAGAAACAATTACAGGTAGGCCTACCAGTGTAGACAGAGACACAATGATTGGAGCAGAAACAATTACAGGTTGGCCTACCAGTGTAGACAGAGACACAATGATTGGAGCAGAAACAATTACAGGTAGGCCTACCAGTGTAGACAGAGACACAATGATTGGAGCAGAAACAATTACAGGTAGGCCTACCAGTGTAGACAGAGTCACAATGATTGGAGCAGAAACAATTACAGGTTGGCCTACCAGTGTAGACAGCGTCACAATGATTGGAGCAGAAACAATTACAGGTAGGCCTACCAGTGTAGACAGAGACACAATGATCGGAGCAGAAACAATTACAGGTAGGCCTACCAGTGTAGACAGAGTCACAACGATTGGAGCAGAAACAATTACAGGTAGGCCTACCAGTGTAGACAGAGTCACCTCACAACGATTGGAGCAGAAACAATTACAGATAGGCCTACCAGTGTAGACAGAGAAATAATGAATGGAGCAGAATCAATTACAGGTTGGCCTACGAGTGTAGACAGAGTCACAATGATTGGAGCAGAAACAATTACAGGTAGGCCTACCAGTGTAGACAGAGACACAATGATTGGAGCAGAAATAATTACAGGTAGGCCTACCAGTGTAGACAGAGACACAATGATTGGAGCAGAAACAATTACAGGTTGGCCTACCAGTGTAGACAGAGACACAATGATGGGAGCAGAAACAATTACAGGTTGGCCTACGAGTGTGTAACACGTGCCAACCATTGTCCGTTAATTCCTCAAAATTTCAGTGTATTGCCAAACACCGGCAGTGTAGATGCCTATATACTTTTTATTTGTTGTTAGAATATTCTTTATGATTATTATTAATAAATAAATAATTACAATAAATCTATAAATTACGCAGCAAAAAAAGAAAGAACATTCCCAGTTACACCAAATAGAGACATCGATTAAGTTACTATCCGATATGGTCCGCGACGTTAACAAGATTATCGTGAGTCACGGAGAAGTTGTGGAATCTATTCAGGAGAATATCGACAGGACGGATATGCGAACCAAAAAGGGAACTAAACATTTGCGAGATGCGGTCAGACTCAAGAACAATAGGTTCTGTTTTAAATAATAAATAAAATCTCTTTTAAAATATATTATATTTCAGTATTTTTTGTAAACATTTTTGTTACATATCAATTATAGTTAAATTTAATAAATTTCAATACATATTGAAAAAATATTCCGCAACATCAATTTAAATTAACTTGCTGATGATTCCTTCCCGTTTGATTCTATTTGAACGTAGATAAATTCATGCGGTTTAAATATTAATAATGAAGGGAATATATTATAAGGGGTTATTGAATCAAAGAAACTGCTAACCTCATTAGCTGTGTGAATCTTCCTATTGCACATCCAGACTTGGAGCTGCTCGTTATCGATACCGAGGAGTTCGCATACGATATCGAGGGTGGCCAAGTCGTCATCGACGACCCTAGAGGAGTCGTTCTCGAGATCCTCGAAGGCGATGTTCCCGAGATGTAGAATGGAAGATAGAACGCGGAACACCTTGAGTTGTTCCGAGTCGTTTATTCCCATCATGGTCATAGCCTCCCTGGTGTTCTCCAACTCTTCTTGGTCATCTACACCGTCTACCCCAGGGTCGCCGCCTTGGTTAACGTAGTAGAACGCCTCAGAAGGGCCCAACTGCAACCTAATGGTACGTTAATGGAATGTATGAAACCTAATGGAACGTTAATGGAATGTATGGAACATAACTGAGAGTAAATTGAATGTATGGAACCTAATAGAACGTTAATATAGTGTATGGAATCTAATGGAACGTTAATGGAATGTATGGAACCTAATGTAACGTTAATGGAATGTATGGAACCTAATAGAACGTTAATATAATGTATGGAATCTAATGGAACGTTAATGGAATGTATGGAACCTAATGGAACGTTAATGGAATGTATGAAACCTAATGGAACGTTAATGGAATGTATGGAACCTAATGGAAGGTTAATGGAATGTATGGAACCTAATAGAACGTTAATGGAATGTATGGAAAATAACTGAGAGTAAATGGAATGTATGGAACCTAATAGAACGTTAATAGAATGTATGGAATCTAATGGAACGTTAATGGAATGTATGGAACCTAATGGAACGTTAATGGAATGTATGGAACCTAATAGAACGTTAATAGAATGTATGGAATCTAATGGAACGTTAATGGAATGAATGGAACCTAATGGAACGTTAATGGAATGTATGGAACCTAATGGAACGTTAATGGACTGTATGGAACCTAATGGAACTTTAATGGAATGTATGGAACCTAATAGAAGGTTAATGGAATGTAATTAATGTATGGACCCTAATAAACGTTAATGGAATGTATGGAACCTAATGGAACGATAATGGAATGTATGGAACCTAATGGAATGTATGGAACCTAATAGAACGTTAATGGAATGTATGGAACATAACTGAGAGTTCATGGAATGTATGGAACCTAATGGAATGTATGGAATCTAATGGAACGTTAATGGAATGTATGGAACCTAATAGAACGTTAATAGAATGTATGGAACCTAATAGAACGTTAATGGAATGTATGGAACATAACTGAGAGTTCATAGAATGTATGGAACCTAATAGAATGTTAATGGAATGTATGGAACCTAATGGACCGTTAATTGAATGTATGGAGCCTAATGGAACGTTAATGGAATGTATGGACACTAATGGAACGTTAATGGAATGTATGGAACCTAATGGAACGTTAATGGAATGTATGGAACCCAATGGAACGTTAATGGAATGTATGGAAACTAATTGAACGTTAATGGAATGTATGGAACCTAATGGAACGTTAATGGAATGTATGGACCCTAATGGAACGTTAATGGAATGTATGAGACCTAATGGAACGTTAATGGAATGTACGGAACCTAATAGAACGTTAATGAAATGTATGGAACATAACTGAGAGTTAATGGAATTTATGGAACCCAATGGAACGTTAATGGAATGTATGGAACCTAATAGATCATTAATGGAATGTATGGAACCTAATGAAACGTTAATTGAATGTATGGAACCTAATGGAACGTTAATTGAATGTATGGAACCTAATGGAACGTTAATGGAATGTATGGAACCTAATGGAACGTTAATGGAATATATGGACCATAATGAAACGTTAATGGAATGTATGGACCTAACGGAACGTTAATGGAATGTATGGAACCTAATAGAACGTTAATGGAATGTATGGAACATAACTGAGAGTTAATGGAATTTATGGAACCCAATGGAACGTTAATGGAATGTATGTAACCTAATAGAACATTAATGGAATTTATGGAACCCAATGGAACGTTAATGGAATGTATGTAACCTAATAGAACATTAATGGAATGTATAGAACCTTATGGAACGTTATTGGAATGTATGGTACCTAATGGAACGTTAATGGAATGTATGGAACCTAATGGAATGTATGGAACCTAATGGAACGTTAATAATAATAATAATAATAATAAAACATAGCGCCTTTACCAAGAAGGTTCAAAGGCGCTTTGAAAGTATGCACAGCTATACAAATTCCTAAGTAGTTATTGGTAATGACGGGTGAATAGTTCGGTTTTCAGATCAGATTTGAACTTCTTAAGGTCAGTGCAAGTTCTTCGTTCCAATGGTAGGCTATTAAAAATAACTGGTGCCGCGTATACGAACGATCGGGCACCATATTTCTTTAGGTTGTGTTGGGGTATTGTTAGTGTCCAAATGGAATGTATGGAAGCTAATGGAACGTTAATGGAATGTATGGAACCTAATAGAACGTTTAATGGAATGTATGGAACCTAACGGAACGTTAATGGAATGTATGGAACCGAATGGAACGTTAATGGAATGTATGGAACCTAATAGAACGTTAATGGAATGTATAGAACATAACAGAGAGTTAATGGAATTTAGGGAACCCAATGGAACGTTAATGGAATGTATGGAACCTAACGAAACAACACGAAAAATGATGAAATTAGGAAATTATTGCAGCAATCAGATCCGTATACGATGGTTCGACAACATTTGTGTCTACTATTGATGGTGACACAGAACCATTTTAAGTATTATGGGGAGTCCTAGAATGAGACACACTTGCGCCATTATTGTTCATAATTGTGGTTGACTATGTTCTACGCATGTCCTTAAATCATCATAATGATGATGGGGTGATGATAACTCCACCTACTGGCTCCAGAAGTCGAGGAAATCCTGCCAAGTACCTAACTGATCTAGACTTTGCTGATGACTTAGGAGTACTCTCAGAATCACTAGAGGGAGCCCAACGGCTCCTCAGCTCATTAGAACAGGCTGCTTCTAGTGTTGGTCTTTTTATTAACTCCAAAAAGACCAAAATTTTGACAGTTAACTTTGAAAGTCCTCAGCAAATCTCTGATCGGATAAGCATAAGCTCAAAGGATGGTATGCTTGAGCATGTGGACGACTTCTGTTACCTGGGATCATGGATCCGGAAGTCAGGTGAGGACCTTCGAATACGTAAGGGAAAGGCATGGGCAGCGTTGAATAGGCTTTCCAGGATTTGGAAGTCACAGATAATTAATCGGAAACTTAAGGTCCGATTATTTAGAGCAGCAGTAGTTCCAGTACTCCTCTATGGGAGTCCATGCTGGGCTCTAACTGCTGAGGACACCAAATCTTTGGATGACACATTGACAATAATTTCTACGCCGGGTTTATTGTGTCAAGTACAATGCACACATCTCCAACCAAACACTATATAACATTGGAGGTGTCTCATTGGTTCCCACAAGCTTGACACTAGAACAAAGTCGCCTCCGCTTTGCAGGACATTGCTTTCGCCGTGAGGACCAGCCAGTGCATAATCTTGTACTTTGGCAGCCTCATGGAGTGAATAAGCATGGTGGACAGCCCATGACTTTCTTGAGACGCATCTTAAAAGACACTGGCCTTGAAGATGCGGGTGAGCTAGCAAATGTCATGGGTGATAGGGAGTTGTGGCGGCGCAATTTTATCGACAAGCCGGCACAGCATTCTTAAAAATGCAGCATGCCGATCCTAGTAGTAGCAACATGAAAGCACAAAACCGAGATTTTTGTCAGATTTTTATTATTGGGGTTTTCCTGGTCGCTGATTTCATTTCGAGTGTCAGTTTTAACATTTGATGACTTCCAAATTGTCTGTTTGGCTGTCAGTCAGTTAGTTGTAATTCGAGGGACAGACTGATAAGCATACAGACAGAAAAGACGAGCCAAATTCTGTCATGAGAAATGAAGTCACCGACAAAGAAAACCCACATAGGAATTTTTTAGCCAACTAGAGTACCGGTACGCTTTCTTTTGATTATGAGACAAAACATCAAAATGACGGACAGACAGACTTACTGTATCTCGAGGAGTAGGGCAGATCTTGCTGAACGGTATTCAAATTTAGAATGTTGATAAAAAGCTACTCTACCGCTAGATGAAATAGAAAAAAATTACGAAAAAAAATTTGAAAGCCAATACTAATAACGTATTACTTGAACGACAAATAAATTTATATCCCTCAATGGTACCGCCACCGCCACACCGTGTTGCGTGAGGTATAACTATTGAAACAGACACTCGCATGACGAAGTGCCTGGGTCACCGGGAAATAAAGCACCACTTATTCTCCATGTAATAAATATGAAATAGTTTTAATGTAATAAATAGAAATACATTACAAATAAAATATTCATTACCATTAAATATTAAAACTAAATAAGTAGGCCTATTATTAAATAAACAACCTACCCCGAATATTCTGGTATCCCATGAGAGGAGCACAACTGGTAGAATATATGGTAGTTTCGCTCTCCTTGGGCCTGGTAAACCACGCGCGATTTCTCCAACAAATAGGTCCGCATACTCGCCCCAATGATTGTATTGCCCTTATTGAATCCAATCTCAAGATATTTACCGAAACGGGAACTATTATCATTACGGATTGTCTTAGCGTTCCCGATGGATTCCATTATCGGGTTGGATGCTAGAACTCGCGATTCTATCTGGGTTTGCGACGAACCCCCGCCGACCGAGGCAAAATACCTCATGACGTATTTAGCGGAGACGGTTTTACCAGCCCCGGATTCGCCGGAAACGATAACCGATTGGTTCCCTTCGCCTCGGACCATCTTCCGATAGGATTCCTCGGCTACCGCGAATATATGCGGATCCATTTCGCCGATATTGCGACCAGAATACGCCTGGATTATGTCTGCGGAGTAGAGAGGAAGACTTTGGTAAGGGTTTATAGCGACTAATACAATTCCGCAATAAGTATAAATAGCGTTCATGTTTATGAATCTGACATGTAAGTTGTGTAGAACAGCCGGTTCGTGTAAATAACTCAGAGCCGTTAGGTCGTTCTCTCCAAGAAGAATCTCTGGGTTACGTAACGGCGGTAGTTCTGGATCCTTTGGGTTTATGGTTAGGGTTACGGGTTGCCCAGAAATGTCTGAGGTTAATTGCAGGGAGCGGGATTCGGTGGCGTAAGGGGAGGTTACGCTGGCTGGGGTCCAAACTAGTTCGGGGTCACGAACCCACACTCGGGCGCCCACGCAGTATAGTTCAACCGCCGTCATTGTCGGATTGCGAGCGATGAGCTGGGCGAGAGAAGCTGATACTAGGATAGGCGGGAGCCGGGTGGATAATGATTATGCCCTATTTATAGTTTAAATTAACAATCATCTGATCATACTGTCATAGCGGCATAGCTAAGTTACCAGTTGCATGGTCTGAGCTTGTTCTATCAGTCTATGGAATAGGCTTTCCCGGCCTGGCCTATCGGCTGCCCGTGCCGCGTCAATTTCATCATTTAGACTTTCCGGTCTGCTTACCTACTAAGACTAACACTAACTCACATTACTGGTATTTGGTCCACGGACCAAATACAGAAATACGCTGGAAAAGGCTACTTCTGTACTTTAGGCAGTTAGGCCTAGCCTTTGCCCGATTGACAAAGCCATTTACATTTAAGGGAGTAAAGGAGCAGGTTACTTACAGACAGAGGCGTGTTCGTGCATCGTGTTGGGCGTGTTACAGACAGACAGAGGCTTATATACAAAAATCAGAAAATACACAAACAAATTTCGTTCGCTTTTATTTTTCATTTACCGTTCTATACACAGTCAAATGTCTCTCTTATCTGCTTATACAGCTATAGGCCTATCATTTCACCATCAGACCATCATTGACCATAGGCCTAATAATACCGGAGCTGATATTATCATTGTTACATTCTGATTCTGATATTACAGTATTAGCAATTAGTAAAACATAAAATCAGGTACAGTCAGACTCAGAACAGCAAACTGTAACCTGCAATTTCCCTAAATTGAGAATTTAACATAGAGGCGGGATATTAATTCGCAAAGGCGGGTTTTGCGTTCAGTTCCCCCCCCCCCCCCCTGTCTCCAGCAAGTACGGTAACAATGTATTTAATAAAGTACCGGTATGACTTGACGAGCTCTTGCAAATCTCAGCGCCTTAGAGTACGCCACAATTGTAATTTTGGCGCTTTACAAATATATTTATTATTATTATTATTATTATTACTTAATCTTAATGATATACCGGCAGACCGGTAAGCCAACTTTATGTTAAAACCTAATTATTATAGGCCTGCACAAGCACCTACCGGACCTGAAATGAAAAATCATTGTTATCAGGACTGCTACGCGTAGCACCTACGCGTAGCTACGCATAGCACCTACGCGTAGTTTCAAAATACCTACGCGTAGTTCCTAAAACTACGCGTAGTTTTAAAATACCTAGGCGTAGTTGTTAAAAAGGCAGTAAGTCTGGCCCTACCGGTAAATGACAGGAATGGAAGTTACAAACTACGCGTAGCTACGCGTAGGTCGAAAAGATTTACCCTGTTTACCGGCAGACCGGTACCTCACTGCCTGATGCATGAGAACTGTCAGCATACTGCAGTACTGCAGTACTGACTTGACTGTCTGTACAGCTGTAGGCCACTCAGCCACTGTCAGACTGTACCGACTGTCGACTGACAGATTCAAGCATTCAACCATCAACTGAACTCAGAGCTACGGTACCCCTACCACCTAACGGCAGACCGGTCTGCCGGACAGCCGGTGGCCGGTACCGGCAAACCGGTATTACAGTACAGTACAGCAGTATTACAGTATTACGTATTAGGCTGTTATGTGTTAGGCCTACAGCTGTACAGTGTTGGTGTTAGGCAGGTTGAGGTTACAGAGTTTCTGAGTTTGGAGTTAGGTCTAGCAGTCTAGGCCGACTTTAATCTGTTAATTACCTGATTACCGGTAGATTCAGAGATTGCCGGTACTGGATTACCGTTTGGCGTTCGTCTGTTCGTAATGGATAGCGATGACGACAGCGATAAGCGACGAAGAGACAAATTCAAGAGGGAACGCGACGACATCGGAAGCGAAAAACGAAAGCGAACGTCGGCGGGCGGCCCGGAACCGGAGAGCAACCCGAACCGAGAGAATCGATGGACCCACGAACCGAACCGCGACCACAAACGGTTCCGATACAACGAGAACCCGGGACTCCAGATCCCGATGGGCCCCATGGAGGGGATGCTGGCACCCTACCCAGGGGGGGCGCCGCCAGGGAACTGGGGCCCGATGCCCACGTGGCCCGGGGCCCCGGGGATGATGGGTCCCGGCCCTCCAGCAGAGTGGGGCGCCCAGCCCGGAATGCTTCCGACTCCCGGAGGATTCCCCGTCTATCCTGGAGGCGACAGACGTGAACGACCCAACGAGGATCCTGCATTCCCTTGTCATCCAGTTATGATGTCTTTCAAACAATTCCTCGCGAGTCAAGATGATTCTATTGAAGACAGCGAGGCTGTTAACAAATACAACGACTACAAACAAGAGTTCAGAAAGGTCCAACTAGCTGAGTTCTTTAAAGCTCACAAAGACGAGGATTGGTTCCGACTGAAGTACCACCCCGAGCAGTACAGCAAACGGAAGGAGGAGAAAGCCGACGCCATACAGCGGAGGTTCAACGCATTCGGAACGCTAATGAAGTTGGGTTATCTGCAGGACCTGGGGGTGGAACTTCGGTTCGAGGTTCGTCTTTCTAGATTCCTCGACGCCGCTGTTATCCTTATGGAGGGCGGCACGGAACACGATCTAAAGGTCTTGGATTTCGGCTCCGTTCCCTTGGTGGAGACCCACAAGGAGGTGTGAAGTATTTATTATTATATTTCAACCTTATTTAAGGGAATGTCTGTATATTTCCTTATTCTGTTATATTTGGTTTCATTTGAATTGTATTCCCTTCCTTTCCTAAGACGTCTTCCCCGCGATGTTGAAGCGGTAGGGTAGGTCTCTACGGATTAATTAAGTTTTGCTAACTAGAGGAATTATATCTTTTAAAAGCTGAAAGGGAGTTCCCGAACTTGTTTTTATTTATAAAGCTACTAAACTGAGAATGGAGTGGAGAGCTTGGTAAACCTGTCAAAATAGTACAGGCACCGGTATTCATTTTGAGGCTTTTCATAATATGTAAAATCTCTTGTGTCGAAGGATCAGTAATACCTCGTGGCTGTCTCGGATGTAGATCTCGGTCCGATAGTGTGGCACCATGGATGTAAGCCACCTGTGAAAATTTTAGCACAAAATTGTAGTTCTTTTTCTTTAAAAAGTTTCCATTTGTTTTAGAATGTATGAGATATTATTTTGGTATTAAAGGTTGCCGATACTAAATCGGTTGAAGATCATCCAAATGGCCATCTATTATAAAAGCGATACGATTAATGAACATTAAGTAGAAAGTAAAATAAAGAGAGTAGTAGTGTTCCACTCAGTTATACCGGAGAACTAAATATAAAGACATAACTAACAAACTGCTAAATATATTTGTTTCCGGAAAATTTATTAAAGACCAGCCGCTATGTAGTCGTTATATAATTTTGCCTTCTTGTTTTTTATATTTCAACGTTTAAAATATTCAAAATTACGGAAAAATTAATTATATTTAATTTTTTTAATTATATTTAATTTTATTGTTTCACCTTTTTTCCCTAGGGAAAAGGGTAAAGTAAAATAGTAAAGTAAAACTTAAATTTTATTACATATATTGAAAGAGCATCGCGGTAGAAAAGGTTTGCGAGTAATTTAACCAAACCCATTCGCACACTCAAAAGTTAATGCAACTTTAGTGTCTGCAAGGCGAACTCCAAAACGGAACTCAATATCCAATATTGGTTTATGTTGTTAAGCGGCTCTCTAGTTACGTAATAAATATTCGAGAACACTAAATTATTTAACATTGAGTAAAGCAGCATCGAGAGTTGGAGAGCACAATAATTACAATAGCAGTAACAGTAACTATGGAAGTAATATAGTAAAATACTGCAGTTCAATTTATTTTGTACCACTACCGGTATATCGCTGTATTACATCGGAAAAAAACGTAGACATTTTTTTTTCAATTTTCTCTCGACCCGTTATTAACCTCGGTGTCGCTCGGTAAATAAAATGCCTCGAGAATAATGAAAAAAAAGTTCTACTTTTTTCCCCATGTAATAAATAATTATTTTTTATAGAGATAAGAAATTATTATTTACATTAAATTATCATTAATTATTAATAGTTATCATTATTATCATTAAATAAAGAAAGTGCCGACATTAAATTCAGACAGTAGTACCGACAATTCAGACAGTAAGTGCCACCTTAAATACAGACAGTAGTACCGACAATTCAGACAGCATGTGCGGACATTAAATACAGACAGTAGTACCGACAATTCAGACAGTATGTGCCGACATTAAATACAGACAGTGAGTGCCGACATTAAATACAGAAAGTAAGTGCCGACATTAAATACAGACAGACAGTAGTGCCGACATTAACTACAGACAGTAAGTGCCGACATTAAATACAGACAGTAGTACCGACATCGACATGCAGACAGTAAGTGCCGACCTTAAATACAGACAGTAAGTGCCGACATTAAATACAGACAGTAATTGTCGACATTAAATGCAGACAGTAATTGTAGACATTAAATGCAGACAGTAAGTGCCTTCATTAAATACAGGCAGTAGTACAGACAATTCAGACAGTAAGTGCCTTCATTAAATACAGACAGTAAGTGTCGACATTAAATACAAACAGTAGTACCGACAATTCAGACAGTAAGTGCCGACCTTAAATACAGGCAGTAAGTGTCGACCTTAAATACAGACAGTAAGTACCGACCTTAAATACAGACAGTAATTGTAGACATTAAATGCAGACAGTAATTGTAGACATTAAATGCAGACAGTAAGTGCCTTCATTAAATACAGGCAGTAGTACAGACAATTCAGACAGTAAGTGCCTTCATTAAATACAGACAGTAAGTGTCGACATTAAATACAAACAGTAGTACCGACAATTCAGACAGTAAGTACCGACATTAAATACAGACAGTACTACCGACAATTCAGACAGTAAGTGCCGATCTTAAATACAGACAGTAAGTGCCGACATTAAATACAGACAGTAAGTACCGACCTTAAATACAGACAGTAATTGTAGACATTAAATTCAGACAGTAAGTGCCTTCATTAAATACAGACAGTAAGTGTCGACATTAAATACAAACAGTAGTACCGACAATTCAGGCAGTAAGTGCCAACATTAAATACAGACAGTCAGTGCCGACATAAATACAGACAGTAAGTGCCGACCTTAAATACAGACTGTAAGTCAGGACATTAAATACAGACAGTAGTACCGACAATTCAGACAGCAAGTGCCGACATTAAATACAGACAGTAAGTGTCGACATTAAATACAAACAGTAGTACCGACAATTCAGGCAGTAAGTGCCAACATTAAATACAGACAGTCAGTGCCGACATTAAATACAGACAGTAAGTACCGACATTAATAAAAGCAGACAGTAAGTATCGACATTAAATTCAGACAGTAAGTACCGGCATTAAATACAGACAGTAGTACAGACAATTCAGACAGTAAGTGCCTTCATTAAATACAGACAGTAAGTGCCGACATTAAATACAAACAGTAGTACCGACAATTCAGACAGTAAGTGCCGACATTAAATACAGACAGTACTACCGACAATTCAGACAGTAAGTGCCGATCTTAAATACAGACAGTAAGTGCCGACATTAAATACAAACAGTAGTACCAACAATTCAGACAGTAAGTGCCGACCTTAAATACAGAAAGTAAGTGGCGACATTAAATACAAACAGTAGTACCGACAATTCAGACAGTAAGTGCCGTCATTAGATACAATCAGTAAGTGTCGACATTAAATACAGACAGTAAGTGTCGACATTAAATACAGACAGTAGGTGCCGACATTAAATACAGGCAGCAGTACCGACAATTCAGACAGTAAGTGCCGACAATTCAGACAGTAAGTGCCGACTTTAAATACAGACAGTAAGTGTCGACATTAAATACAGACAGTAAGTGTCAACATTAAATACAGACAGTAGGTGCCGGCATTAAATACAGGGAGTAGTACCGACAATTCAGACAGTAAGTGCCGACTTAAATACAGACAGTAGTACCGACAATTCAAACAGTAAGTACCGACATTAAAATATGTTTCTCGTGCCAGTACTCAGTAGCAATGCAATCATTTTAGTCGGTGTTTAAACTTCTTATTATTTTCAATATCACCATTCTCGTTATATTATATATATAAATTAATGTGAATCGATAATTTCTATTTACATTAATCTAATACAAATACCGATGCCGTATTATTTTATATTATAGTTGTTTGTTGTTTTCAACTTTCTCACATTTCTGCAATTCCAGGTTGGCGAGGAAACTGCAGAGAGAGTCGTTAAGGAGGAAGAATACAAACCGCAGCCGGGGAGTAGAGAAGGGGAGGAAGCCGGGGAGTTATTCTCCGACGACTCGAGGGATGGAGCAGAAGGGGAGGTGGGAGCGGGAAAACGCGGGAAGGTTAAACCGGGAGGCGAGGGGGAGGATTCCTACACGATGTACGGTCCGAAACTACCCACCCTGGAGGAGGACGACACCGAGCCCCCGGTACCCGGGACCGAGGTTCCCATAGCCGAGGTTCAACTCAAAGCAAAGAAAATCGTCGATGAGTCCGTCAAAGGGAAGCCCAAGAAGGTAGTCAAGGACATCAAGGAGAAGGACAGCGATGGTGAGGAGGAAGATGATAGCGATTCCGGTTCCAGCGATAGCGATTCGTCTTCGTCTGATAGCGATAGCGATGATTCAGTAGATAAGCCCGTTGCTAAAGAGGTTGAAGAACAGGTCGATAAACCGATAGAGGAGCTGGTCGAAGAAGAAGTTGTCGCTAAGAAGATGGAAGATATTCCGGTGGATCCCCCTGTTGTTGTAACGGCTCCTCGTCCTCTCCATCGCACCCTCTCGCTCTTTATGAAGAATCTCAGCCCCATCATCACGAAGGACGACATCGTCCAGATGTGCCAGCAGTACCCCGGGTTCCTCAGGGTCTCCCTCAGCGATCCCCAGCCCGAGAAGAAGTTCGCGCGACGCGGCTGGGTCACCTTCGATCGCTCCGTTAACATCAAGGAGATCTGCTGGAACCTCAACAACCTCAGGTTGAGGGACTGCGAGTTGGCCCCGGTTGTCAATAAGGATCTCAGTCAGAGAATCCGACCCATCCACGGGATTGTCAACCACAAACAGGTTGGCAAACAAATCATTAACTTACTCATTTATTTATCTACATTTTATAATAATACTTTTACTCTTAGTGATTATTCATCATCCCCCTGGAATATATTGTCTTAATCAGTGACTTTTATTGCTTGTGACTTTTACAGATCAGAAATGGGAATTACAAATATATGTAAAGTCGACAGGTACATTGTATTTGGGATCGAGAGTGTTATTTCGTTTGCTTTTCTCATCAAATTTTATCGCTTGACAAAATTAGTGTTGCCAGCATTTAATTCAAATCCTAAATCACCAAATTCACTTGCGCAATGAGATGAGAACCGCATTGTTCTAATATTCCGTGGGCTGTAAAGGTTCTCATTATTCCAGGTGGTTAGCCAGGATATCCGCAACGTGGCCCGTCTCGTCCAGCAGTTGGACCGCCAACACGGACTGTGGATCGTTGGAGTCGCTGGCGCCAACTGGACCGGAGCTGCAACCGGCTCCGTCTGGACTCCGGCCGGAGGTACCAACGCCTACTTCACGTCCAACAACCCGTTGATGCAGAACATTACCGACTACCTTATCGAGGAAGCGTCAGCGGAGGAGGACGAACTGCTGGGAGTTGGGATGAACTCCTCCGGGGGAGTCGAGGAAGATACTGACGACGGGGGCGGTGCTGATAGGGACGATAAGTTGTTCGAGATACTCGATCGGTTGCTGCTGTACCTCCGGGTTGTCCATTCGGTGGATTATTACAACGCGGCGGAGTACACGACGGAGGACGATATGCCGACTCGGTGCGGGATGATGCACGCCCGTGGGCCGCCGCTGCCTAGCCGAGCCGCCGCCTCGGAGGTCGCTGATTGGTTGGCCCAGTTCAAGGGGAAGGTCGCCGCCCTGTTCGAGGGTAAGAAGGTGCCCTCGGACCACGAGATGGTCTGTCTGGGTCGACGGGTCGAGGAGACCGAGGTCGAGAGGTTTATCGAGGATAATACGCAGGAGTTGGCCAAGGATAAATGGTTGTGTCCGCTGAGCGGGAAGAAGTTTAAAGGGCCGGAGTTCGTGAGGAAACACGTGTTTAATAAACACCAGGATCGCATAGAGGAGGTCAAGAAAGACGTCGAGTATTTTAATAATTATTTGCGGGATTCGAAGCGTCCGGAGTTGCCGGAGAATCCGCGTAACAAACCGTCCGGACGGAACACGACGCCCAACCCGCCGCTCGCCCAACCCGCTGTGCCCTTCGCCGCGCCACCGGGCATGCAGCCCCCGCCCGGGGTGGTGCCCATGGGGCCGGGTTGGCCGATGGGACCCGGGATGCCCTGGGCGCGGGGCGCAGTGCCCATGGGCCCCTGGGCGCCGTTCCCTCAGCAACAGATGATGGCTCCGCCCCAGCAGCTGGCCCCGGTGCCGCGCCCAGTGCCCACTGCCAACGCCCCGATGTACGGCGGTGGTGGGGGTTACCGTGGCGGCCGCAATGTTGGTATGAATCGGCCTATGACGTCATACAAAGATCTGGACGCCCCTGGCACTGACGAAATTGATCTGTTCTAGAATACCGGTACTGTTTTTATTACGTTGGTTTTATTTTAATATTTACTTGTTACTTATGGAAGTTGGATGGTTTGCAGTAATGTAACCAAACTAATAAATATGTGCAACTTGTGTTTTACCCACCGTTTTTTCCTCAATAACATCGTATCTCGTCTCAACCCAGAAGTCAGACAGAATGATACAAAAGAATCCCCAATGGCGTTATTCGCGTTCTATATAAACGAGGTGAGATTGTCGATTCTGGCTCAAGTTTTCTCGTAGGTATTGTTTTACCTTCTAAGTTGTAGTTTTTCATTGACTGTAAATGTATAAGTAACAGTACTGCGATAGCGCATTTGACAAAAACGACGTTTTTAACCTTTATTTTCTATATTTTGACTCTCTCCGATTGTTTTGTAGAGCACATAAGAATGAGAGTAAAACACCCAGTCTGAGACACTGAGACGGTAATTGCGCTAGTGTACCTTCAACGGAAGGCCGTTCTAGTGTATCACTTTTATTCCCCTTTCCCCACAATTGTATCGATTTGCTCAATGTTTCACTCAGGCTATAACAGTATTTGATCATCTATTATATTTCACTAATATACAGTACTGCAAGGGTGTGGCGGCACAATACAATAAGTAAATGTCTGACTAATTATTTATGTAAGGACTCGAGTCTGGCGATTGTGTTTCCCTTTAGAGGAAACGTATTGCAACTATTCTGTATCTGTTTCTATTATTATCGCTACGGTATTCAATTTGTGACAACTCTCAATCGTGATGTAATTAATAATAAGAGCTTTGCAATAATTAATTACAATAAGGGTCAGAAATATAGCCATAGATTAATTATTTATTGATTTAGAGGTAAGACAACGCATACAGCTCTAACACAATTGTCCAGGTTATCAATAACGCTTAGCTATAGAGACCTACCTGGGTTTGGTGTCTAGAAAAGAGTTGCAGATCAGCAAAGAAGTTTACTGATTGAAGAGCAATAATCCCCATTTACCTAGGTAAGTAAAGAAAATCTTATTCACGGCTAGCACATGACTGAACGGTAAATATTGTAAATTTAACAATAAAAATACGAATTTTATATTATCTTTATATTTCAAAGCAAATTTTTGATCATTAAAAAAATTAAAAAAAAGAGTAATAAGTAAAAAAGAGGAGTTATTGCCTTTGGGTATAATATTCCAGACACTTATACAAACACCTAGAACCACACAACCCAATCACCTGGAACCACACACCCCAAACACCTAGAACCACACACCCCAAACACCTAGAACCACACACCCCAAACACTTCGAACCTCACACCCCCTTCTGCAATACAAACACCTAGAACCACACACCCCAAACACCTAGAACCACACAGCCCAAACACCTAGAACCACACACCCCCGTCTGCAATACAAACACCTAGAACCACACACCCCCATCTCCAATACAATCAACCCCATCTGCTATACAAACACCTAGAACCACACACCCCAAACACCTAGAACCACACAACCGCATCTGCTATACAAACACCTAGAACCACACACCCCAAACACTTCGAACCTCACACCCCCTTCTGCAATACAAACACCTAGAACCACACACCCCAAACACCTAGAACCACACAGCCCAAACACCTAGAACCACACACCCCCGTCTGCAATACAAACACCTAGAACCACACACCCCCATCTCCAATACAAACAACCCCATCTGCTATACAAACACCTAGAACCACACACCCCAAACACCTAGAACCACACAACCCCATCTGCTATACAAACACCTAGAACCACACATCCCAAACACCTAGAACCACACAACCCCATCTGCTATACAAACACCTAGAACCACACACCCCAAACACCTAGAACCACACAGCCCAAACACCTAGAACCACACAACCCCATTTGCTATACAAACACCTAGAACCACACACCCCAAACACCTAGAACCACACAACCCCATCTGCTATACAAACACCTAGAACCACACATCCCAAACACCTAGAACCACACACCCCCTTCTGCAATACAAACACCTAGAACCACACACCCCCAACACCTAGAACCACACACCCCAAACACCTAGAACCACACAACCCCATCTGCTATACAAACACCTAGAACCACACACCCCAAACACTTCGAACCTCACACCCCCTTCTGCAATACAAACACCTAGAACCACACACCCCAAACACCTAGAACCACACAGCCCAAACACCTAGAACCACACACCCCCGTCTGCAATACAAACACCTAGAACCACACACCCCCATCTCCAATACAAACAACCCCATCTGCTATACAAACACCTAGAACCACACACCCCAAACACCTAGAACCACACAACCCCATCTGCTATACAAACACCTAGAACCACACATCCCAAACACCTAGAACCACACAACCCCATCTGCTATACAAACACCTAGAACCACACACCCCAAACACCTAGAACCACACAGCCCAAACACCTAGAACCACACACCCCCGTCTGCAATACAAACACCTAGAACCACACACCCCCATCTCCAATACAAACAACCCCATCTGCTATACAAACACCTAGAACCACACACCCCAAACACCTAGAACCACACAACCCCATCTGCTATACAAACACCTAGAACCACACACCCCAAACACCTAGAACCACACACCCCAAACACCTAGAACCACACAACCCCATCTGCTATACAAACACCTAGAACCACACACCCCAAACACTTCGAACCTCACACCCCCTTCTGCAATACAAACACCTAGAACCACACACCCCAAACACCTAGAACCACACAGCCCAAACACCTAGAACCACACACCCCCGTCTGCAATACAAACACCTAGAACCACACACCCCCATCTCCAATACAAACAACCCCATCTGCTATACAAACACCTAGAACCACACACCCCAAACACCTAGAACCACACAACCCCATCTGCTATACAAACACCTAGAACCACACATCCCAAACACCTAGAACCACACAACCCCATCTGCTATACAAACACCTAGAACCACACACCCCAAACACCTAGAACCACACAGCCCAAACACCTAGAACCACACACCCCCGTCTGCAATACAAACACCTAGAACCACACACCCCCATCTCCAATACAAACAACCCCATCTGCTATACAAACACCTAGAACCACACACCCCAAACACCTAGAACCACACAACCCCATCTGCTATACAAACACCTAGAACCACACACCCCAAACACCTAGAATCACACACCCCCAACATCTCGAACCTCACACCCCCGTCTGCAATACAAACACCTAGAACCACACACCCCAAACACCTAGAACCACACAGCCCAAACACCTAGAACCACACACCCCCGTCTGCAATACAAACACCTAGAACCACACACCCCAAATACCTAGAACCACACACCCCCATCTGCAATACAAACAACTCCATCTGCTATACAAACACCTAGAACCACACACCCCAAACACCTAGAACCAGACACCCCAAACACCTAGAACCACACATCCCCATCTGCTATACAAACACCTAGAACCACACACCCCAAACACCTAGAACCACACACCCCAAACACCTAAAACCACACACCCCAAACACCTCAAACCTCACACCCCCGTCTGCAATACAAACACCTAGAACCACACACCCCAAATACCTAGAACCACACACCCCAAACACCTAGAACCACACAGCCCAAACACCTAGAACCACACACCCCTGTCTGCAATACAAACACATAGAACCACACACCCCAAATACCTAGAACCACACACCCCCGTCTGCAATACAAATACCTAGAACCACACAACCCCATCTGCAATACAAACACCTAGAACCACACACCCCAAACACCTAGAACCACACAACCCCATCTGCAATACAAACACCTAGAACCACACACCCAAACACCTAGAACCACACACCCCCATATGCAATACAAAGACCTAGAACCACACACCCCAAACACCTAGAACCACACAACCCCATCTGCTATACAAACACCTAGAACCACACACCCCAAACACCTAGAACCATACAACCCCCATCTGCAATACAAACACCTAGAACCACACATCTCAAACACCTAGAACCACACACCCACATCTGCAAAACAAGCACCTAGAACCACACACCCGAAACACCTAGAATCACACACCTCGAACCTCACACCCCCGTCTGCAATACAAATACCTAGAACCACACAACCCCATCTGCAATACAAACACCTAGAACCACACACCCCAAACACCTAGAACCACACACCCCCATATGCAATACAAACACCTAGAACCACACACCCCAAACACCTAGAACCACACAACCCCATCTGCTATACAAACACCTAGAACCACACACCCCAAACACCTAGAACTATACAACCCCCATCTGCAATACAAACACCTAGAACCACACATCTCAAACACCTAGAACCACACACCCACATCTGCAATACAAACACCTAGAACCACACACCCAAAACACCTAGAATCACACACCCCAAACACCTCGAACCTCACACCCCCGTCTGCAATACAAACACCTAGAACCACACATCTCAAACACCTAGAACCACACACCCACATCTGCAATACAAACACCTAGAACCACACACCCCAAACACCTAGAATCACACACCCCAAACACCTAGAACCACGCACCCCAAACACCTAGAACCACACAACCCCATCTGCAATACAAATACCTAGAACCACACCCACATCTGCAATACAAACACCTAGAACCACACACCCCCATCTGCAAATCCTACATTCTCCTAACACTTATGTTTTTCACGCGACAGTACTAACAACTGATAACACTGATTTAATTGACAATGTAATCGATTTTTCGCGCCTCCGTAGGCAAACATACAAAAATACACTTCCTCGGGATTCTGATTTTAAAAACGAAATAATTACAACATAATTATTCCCCTTTTTCATTATTCCGCCGTAATATTCATCCCAGAAATATTCACCGAAATATTCATCTCAGAATATTATCCAATATCCCTAATATTATGACTCATATGACTCATTGTCCCAACCCAGACATCCTTAGTCGTGGCGGGCGTGCCGAGTCCTGCCTTGTCCACCCAACACACTCCATCCAGGGTACCCTCCAGGGTCTATTGTTATCCAATACATCCCTTCCCTTACACCGGCCCCCCAGCACACAGCCTACTGCCACCACCCAATAGCAGTAGGGAATGATTGACTAGTCACCTTCAAAACTCCATCCAGGCACCAATTATTAATTAGTTAATTATTAATTATAATGAGTATTCATATTTTAACATGGTTTGAACGTAAAGTCTCTGCACAGAAAGTCCAACGGAGCGCATGTGATAATTAGGGATCAACTCCATATTGACCCCACATCAGGCTATAAATAGAGCTGCATCGGGACAAAAAACAAGAGTCTTAAACCCCAGCTGCCTGAAGTGAGCTCAGTACAGCAAAAGTTTAGCCTAGAAGTCAGCTCTGTTCCAAGTTGGGACCGTCTTTCTTGCTGGGTCGGGCCTGCGAAAGGCTTTGCGATCGCCAGGAACGTAAAACGATTCCGCCATTGGTTTGAGTTTACTGGCTAAACTATTTGGCCTAGAAGTCAGCTCTGCTCCAAAGTTGGGCGTCTTTGTTGCTGGGTCGGGCCTGAGAAAGGCTTTGCGATTGCCAGGAACATAAGACGATTCCGCCTTGGTTTGAGTTTACTGGCTAAACTATTTAGCCTAGAAGTCAGCTCTGCTCCAAAGTTGGGCGTCTTTGTTGCTGGGTCGGGCCTGAGAAAGGCTTTGCGATTGCCAGGAACATAAGACGATTCCGCCTTGGTTTGAGTTTACTGGCTAAACTATTTAGTCTAGAAGTCAGCTCTGCTCCAAAGTTGGGCGTCTTGTTGCTGGGTCGGGCCTGCGAAAGGCTTTGCGATTGCCAGGAACATAAGACGATTCCGCCTTGGTTTGAGTTTACTGGCTAAACTATTTAGCCTAGAAGTCAGCTCTGCCCCAAAGTTTGGCGTCTTTGTTGCTGGGTCGGGCCTGCGAAAGGCTTTGCGATTGCCAGGAACATAAGACGATTCCGCCTTGGTTTGAGTTTACTGGCTAAACTATTTAGCCTAGAAGTCAGCTCTGCCCCAAAGTTGGGCGTCTTTGTTGCTGGGTCGGGCCTGCGAAAGGCTTTGCGATTGCCAGGAACATAAGACGATTCCGCCTTGGTTTGAGTTTACTGGCTAAACTATTTAGCCTAGAAGTCAGCTCTGCCCCAAAGTTGGGCGTCTTTGTTGCTGGGTCGGGCCTGCGAAAGGCTTTGCGATTGCCAGGAACGTAAGACAATTCCGCCGTTGGTTTGAGTTTACTGGCTAAACTAGCCCGGAACGCTTGTGTGCTTACTTTTGCCCACCGGTTAACACCTCGGTCACTTATGTGGCCCAGTAGGCTGAGTAAGCAGCGTATCCATCGGCTCGGCTCTGGCACTCACGGTAGTGAGTTTAGTGAGGTTAAACTGCAGGAGGAACTAAAGATACTGCAAACCCAATGTAATCCACAAATGATAGGGTGAAAACTCTAGAAGCAACAGTGCTTAAACTGGCTGCTCTAGCTCAGAAGAACAGTACAGAGCATATAGTTCCTGTACCTGATGCATCCATAAGAAACTAGATAAAAACAAAATAAAAACACCCATGGGTAGTGCTGAGGCTAAGGTTTCAGATGGTAATGACGGGAAAACTGCCAATGAAACTTCCAATAGCACGAGCGAATGCAGTGATAACGAAAGCATTAAGCATAGGGATGAGGATACCCAATTAGGGGAAGATGTTCAAATTGCCAATAGAAAGAGGGAGGAGAGTATTTCTGTTATCTGCCCCGATAAGTTTGAAAACATAATGGGCTCAAAAGGTATGTGGGAAGAACCAAAGAAGACATCAAAACGTAGGGATATCAAAATCAATGACTGGGATAAAATTAAAACACATAATACTTTCAGTGAACTCGATTATGAATACAAAATATCAGTTCAGTTGGAAGAGCAGAATAAACTGCTTTAAAAGGTCCTGGGGGGATAAGAAAATAAATGCAGGTGCAAATAATCATGACGGAAATGGAACTTTAAACTTTTTAGTAATTAATTGTCTCTGGCTTACCCAATAGTATTACGACATCATCCCTATCTCAGTATTGCTACTCACAGTGTGGTGTGAGACCGAGCGAAATCCAGATAGTAAGAGGTATATATGGATATAAGAAGGCACGGATAACAGCCACACCTGACTGTATCGATATCTATATGAACATTGCAATGTGGCCAAAGGAGATCGGAAGAGCTATTGGAGTCACACAAGTATACAAAGAACCACTAATGGGTACTGACACCAATTGCTCAACTAGAAATGGGTCCGGCTATCCCAATAGTGACATGGACGGTGGTATTTGCAGGCAGATACCAACTCCAATTTGCCAGTGGCATGCCAGAGAAAGGGAAAAATGATAATAAGAGGAAAGTTTTATTACCAGACCCGTGGGAGGGAGGAGCTGAGATGATGCATGGGAAATGCAAATAATAATCTCAATAATCCGACCACCCTACTGGTAACGGGTAGCAGTAAGACTATATGGAACGGTGTGTACTATTCCAAAACAGAAACAGGGTCACATAGAGGACCACCACCTAATGAGCCACCTAGACCACTCTATCTCCCTGTTCTAGAGCCATCTAGACATTTTCCTCGACTGAGGCAAACAGGACGTGAGTGAAGAGATAAGTTATACCCTTATGCTCTAGCTACTGTATACAACTTGAACAATCCCATACGAAATCCTAGGGTGAGAAAATCGGCGCATCAGGGTGAGTGGCTCTCTGGGCCTCCTATCTCCAGAAACTGCTTTTAAATATGATAATAGTAAAGCGACGAGGTTGAAGAAGGAGTTGCCGCAATCTCAATATAGGAACAAGGTGATGTCTAGTGTATATAACAAGTGCTATCTTAAACTTATAACTCTTAACTGCAAAGGTTTTGTAAGGAATAAACTTTAACAAGCCAGCAATCCTCTTCCTGCAGGAGACTTGGCTTGATGCTCATGAAGCTCAATTTTACCTTCATAAAGAGGGAATTCATGATGACTATAAGTGTATTCATACAACTTCAAATGACATGATATTCCATGAAAGTAAGAATGCTAAGGGAGGGACTGCAATGGCTATCCACAATTCGCTCTTGCAGTATTGTCGGCGACTGGATGTTAATTCAGATAGAACTATATAGCGGTAGAGTTGAAAGGCCACCCCACTGTTAATGATGGTGTCATAATTTGAACATATATGTGAATTGAGGGTTTCTAAATCTGATATAACCCATAAAGCTGAGCTGACTTGTACCTACCTTGGACTCCCACTGCCAGCGACGGATGCAAATCTCGTAAAGTACATACAACATAAACTTCTTATCAGTACTAGTAGGATGAAACAACGAGGTTTCTGCATTGATAGTATACCTCTTAAAGTAGCAACTAAGGTATTTCGTGCTGTGTGTCTGCCATCCATACTGTCTCATATATACAGGCTCATATTCATACTGTCATACATACTCATATTAATATCACAATCCCTCTAAAGTCGTGGTTGTCTAACATCATATAGCCATACTGTATGGAAGTCAAGCATTAAGACGGGATGTCATTCTAGATGCGGCAAAGGGTATTGAAAGAATGATGCGCAGGGTACTTGGAGTTGGTAATTATGTATCATCGTCGGTTCTATCGCAAGTTTATGGTATACAAACTCCACGAATGATAATTGAGATGGGCATCCTGACCATTATATATAATATATTCAACTGTGAGAACAGGAAAATTATGTTACTATTCTATAGGATGCTATGTCTACATACAGTGGGTATAGCAAAATTCCGCATCTTTGATCAGTATATGCATACAGCGTGGATATATAATTTGCCTACCCTAACCAGCATTAGCACCTCGCAATATAGTGTGACAACCATAAAGAAGTCTATGAAGAAGGTTGCTTTTAATAATATGACCCCCAATGAAGTATATAAGGCCATATATGTATTCTCCCTACTGTCTTCGTACGCTGGGCACACAGTAAGACATGAAGTGTTGGTGCAATTCTATGGACTTCCAACAAAGGAGACGTAGGTGGGGTCGTGGACGAACATCGTGGTCCGTCAGGTGGGATTGGCTGCTACTGACCGCGGGTTTCTTTCTTGGTGTGACCTTCATGCTGCCCAGAGCTCGTAGAATATCTCTCGGTGTATACAGACAGTCCGATTAGGTAGCAGCTTAGTATTATGTTTGTATTAGAGGTTATAAGAATTATTACCAAGTGGTGTTTCTTATATATATACAGATTTTGACTTTGATTCACGCTATACGTGGTTATAATGTTAGTAATTTGGTGCATAATTGGTGTGAGTAGATAAACTTTGGCGGCGGCCTCTATGTGTATATATTTCGGTGCACACCCATCCACATAATGTCAAATGTTTTGTCTCATTTTATTTGTTTTTAATGCCCTGATCTTATTTTTTACTTATTGACATATATTTGATTTAAATACTCGGAAATGGTGTAAAAGCTTCTGTGGGATATAACTGGCCCCTTTTGCTTCGCAATCCAGTTTCCCCCCAGGCGCTGGAATACTCTAAAAAGGTTCTCTAACTGTATATATATTCCCCTCGCCCGCAAGGTACCGTTACAGGTGTTTTAACGGACAT
>JAUCBJ010009008.1:0-39110 GCA_032718475.1 Nemertoderma westbladi | reverse complement strand
CAATTGCGATTTATATTAATGTGGTGTGTATTGAATCCAATGTTATTTAGCAGACCCTACGTGAGTCAATTACTGCTCTCTTTATGTGTGATCAAATGTACTGACTGTCGGCAGAATAGTGTGTATGATTGTGATTGGTAACAAAGTATTTCCTAAAGAATACGTTTTATACTTTAATCATAAGCAGTATCGTTGCGTTTTAGTATAAGTCTTAGTTCTGTTTAAATAGATAAAGCGCCACGTCCTAAAGGAACTGTTAATATTTCCCGAAAGCCAATAATATCTGTCAGAGATTAATTATTAACGATCTATCGAATAATACATTAGGTATACACTGCAACCTTACACTGTAATAATACAATTCAAGTATCCGAATTCAGTCTCCCGGGTGTAGATCCATCGGGTGAATGATCGCGCATGGGCTGACTTCGGCTAATGTTTTGCGTATTAGCATAAATTATTGTCGTATGCTAAAGTGGTTTTAATTAACTAAAAGACATATAAATTTTGGCAGGTTAAACTGCTAAAGGTCTTCGAAAGCGCGAACAGTTACTGACCGGTTTAGTGTATCCTTTCTGCAGTTTGGTACTACAGTGCTCCAGTACACAGGGATGTACTTGGTTTGTAATAGACTTACATTACAGTCCTATCCGTCAGTCTGTAGGTGGGTGGAGTTGCTCGGTTTCATATAATTTAAATTAGTTGTTTAGTGCAGTTAGCTAGGTAGTACATTAGTTATATTTGAGAAAGTTTAGTAGTTTTTTTTAGTTCAGTAGTCTATAGTTTAGTAGTGCTTTAGTTTATTTGATAAAGATTATGTAATATAATCGAAAATTTATAAACTTTTTAGCGTTTTACCATTTGGGAGTTAGTTCCGGCAGCGGCAGAACAATTAAGTAAATATATATCTTTCCTTTCTGCGGTTTGGAGAAGTACTACTTGTTATATATATATATAGATATATATATATAATAATATAATATATATAGATATATATAATAATATAATATATATTATATATAAGATATATTTTTGGATAAACATTATATCCTAACTATTACTGAACCCCTAATCTTAAATTAATAATCTTATTAATAAGGTATTATATAATCTTAAACGAGGCAAAAGCAGTTTATACATTTATGTTATTTTTCTTAATGGTGGTTTCGTTATCTGGGATGTCTGTCAAATTTAAAAATAGGATCAACACTCCAATTATTGATGGAATTTATTAATTTTTTCAGTTTTGTGATCAGTGAATGATAGATTTTAAAATTTACTGGTATTAAACAATTTTTATAAACCTATCATTTTTTACACCCTCTACCTCCCACCCCTACTACAGGTCAAAGAGTACAACAGGTCAAAGAGTACAACAGGTCAAAGAGTACAACAGGTCAAAGAGTACAACAGGTCAAAGAGTACAACAGGTCAAAGAGTACAACAAGTCAAAGAGTACAACAGGTCAAAGAGTACAAGTCAAAGAGTACAACAGGTGAAAGAATAGAACAGGTCAAAGAATACAAAAATGGAAAAACGGTACAACAGGAACAGGACAAACAACCATGTCAAAGGGTACAAAAACCTCGCAAAAGGGTACAAATGTTATAGAAAGGGTACAAAACACAAGTAAAAGGGTATAAATGTTATAGAAAAGGTACAACAGGACAAAGTGAACAACAGGGATGTTAAAGGGTATAAGAACCACGTCAAAGGGTACAAATGTTATAGAAAGGGTAGAACAAGACAAAGTGAACCACAGGGATGTCAAAGGGTATAAAAACCACGTCAAAGGGTACAAATGTTATAGAAAAGGTACAACAGGACGAAGTGAACAACAGGGATGTCAAAGGGTATAAAAACCACGTCAAAGGGTACAAATGTTATAGAAAGGGTACAACAGGACAAAGTGAACAACAGGGATGTTAAAGGGTATAAAAACCACGTCAAAGGGTACAAATGTTATAGAAAAGGTACAACAGGACAAAGTGAACAACAGGGATGTCAAAGGGTATAAAAACCACGTCAAAGGGTACAAATGTTATAGAAAGGGTACAACAGGCCAAAGTGAACAACAGGGATGTCAAAGGGTATAAAAACCACGTCAAAGGGTACAAATGTTATAGAAAGGGTACAACAGGACAAAGTGAACAACAGGGATGTCAAAGGGTATAAAAACCACGTCAAAGGGTACAAATGTTATAGAAAAGGTACAACAGGACAAAGTGAACAACAGGGATGTCAAAGGGTATAAAAACCACGTCAAAGGGTACAAATGTTATAGAAAGGGTAGAACAAGACAAACTGAACAACATCCATGTCAAAGGGTACAAAAACCACGTCAAAGGGTACAAATGTTATAGAAAAGGTACAACAGGACAAAGTGAACAACAGGGATGTCAAAGGGTATAAAAACCACGTCAAAGGGTACAAATGTTATAGAAAGGGTACAACAGGCCAAAGTGAACAACAGGGATGTCAAAGGGTATAAAAACCACGTCAAAGGGTACAAATGTTATAGAAAGGGTACAACAGGACAAAGTGAACAACAGGGATGTCAAAGGGTATAAAAACCATGTCAAAGGGTACAAATGTTATAGAAAAGGTACAACAGGACAAAGTGAACAACAGGGATGTCAAAGGGTATAAAACCACGTCAAAGGGTACAAATGTTATAGAAAGGGTAGAACAAGACAAACTGAACAACATCCATGTCAAAGGGTACAAAAACCACGTCAAAGGGTACAAATGTTATAGAAAATGTACAACAGGACAAAGTGAACAACAGGGATGTCAAAGGGTATAAAAACCACGTCAAAGGGTACAAATGTTATAGAAAGGGTACAACAGGCCAAAGTGAACAACAGGGATGTCAAAGGGTATAAAAACCACGTCAAAGGGTACAAATGTTATAGAAAGGGTACAACAGGCCAAAGTGAACAACAGGGATGTCAAAGGGTATAAAAACCACGTCAAAGGGTACAAATGTTATAGAAAAGGTACAACAGGACAAAGTGAACAACAGGGATGTCAAAGGGTATAAAAACCACGTCAAAGGGTACAAATGTTATAGAAAGGGTAGAACAAGACAAACTGAACAACATCCATGTCAAAGGGTACAAAAACCACGTCAAAGGGTACAAATGTTATAGAAAATGTACAACAGGACAAAGTGAACAACAGGGATGTCAAAGGCTATAAAAACCACGTCAAAGGGTACAAATGTTATAGAAAGGGTAGAACAAGACAAAGTGAACAAAATCCATGTCAAAGGGTACAAAAACCACGTCAAAGGGTACAAATGTTATAAAAAGGGTACAACAGGACAAAGTGAACCATAGGGATTTTTATACTGTATGAAACTCCCTGGTTACAGTGCTGGCGGCCTCAACCCTCTAATTAAAACTGTCATATAACTCTAACCCTAAGTCATAATCTAAGAAAGTTAGCGGAATTTCTGACATTATTGCAATAGGGCCCGAAGGGACGTTAATGGCAATAATGTCTTATCTAAATTTCTTAGATTATAACTTAGGGTTATGGTTACATGACAGTTTTAATTAGGGTTGAGGCTGACCAACTAACCCTAACCAAAATAATAAACGAACCAAATAACCGCCTTGTTTTTACCCTTTGTCTCGTTGTACCGGTACCCTTTTATGTTGTACACATTGACCTTTGTACTCATTGACCTGAAGCGTAGAATATGCCAACTATTCATACACATACACTCATCCTCACATCACATTACAGTATAACGAAATACATCCATCATTGTTTAGATCAAGTTTTACGTCAGTAGTTCAGGTTAAGTTTGGGAAATGGTAATACTTGCCAGAAATTCATATTTGCAAAATTTAATTAAAGGAAAATAGAGGACTATTTTTATTTATCAGTATACCAATTTAATACCAATTTATAATAATGAAAATATATCAAACAAATCTCACAGCTATTGTGTATACAAAACTTTAAAGAAACCGCAAGGTGGCGTAAAATTTAGCAATCTCATAAAATAATTAATGTGACGCTAGGTGGCGTAAGTGTTTAAAAGATATGTTATTATAAATGAACTGATTCCTTGGTAGTTTTAATTGTGCGTCAACAATGTATTATTTATTACGTTTATATATTTTTAACGAAATATAAAGGGGGCGTAAGGTTGATTTTTTATTGTGATTAAACATATAGCATACATACACTACCTGATAGGCCCACCTCTGAAATATATGAGATGATTATGAGAGGACTAGAACTGCCTAGCCTATCCGAATAAATAGTAGAGAACAAGTAGTGACCATCCCGTTCGTGTTCAATACTGTACAACTTCAAAATCTATTAATTATCCTACCTACGAATACCGCGCCAAAAACTAGTGCAGGACGTGTTGTAATTATTTCCTTTATCTGCGCGCCGCTATCGGAATGGTTAGAGTGTCATTCTATCAACCTGGAGGTCACCAGTTCGATCCCACCTGGACGTAAACGCCAACTTAAACTGTTCCCAACGAAAATTATAATAATATGAAACACATGGTGCAAAACATTATCTATGATGCACGCACACATAAGCAATGAGGTGTTATACAATTATGGCAACATGTCAATGCCAAAACCAAGCATCACCCTGCAGAGACATCGTCTGAAGTTTGCTGGGCACTATTTCTACTGGCTGGATCAACGTTGTACTCAGCTTTGTGCTGTCTGCTGGTAAGAATAGAAGTGGTGGTCAGCCAATGACTTTTCTCAAAAGCCTGCTTACGGACATAGAACTAGGAATGTGTGTAGCTGATCTCATCTGAGGGCGCTATACTATATTTATGGGTCCGTCGGCACTGCACCTCATTGCAAGCCGGACATCGTCATTAAGTCAAAATACTAACAATAATTATATTTATATTTGAGGAATTTAAAATACAGTTGCTTGTATATGGGCTGGATGTTAGAAAGTTATCAATCCAATATATATTAGCTATAGAATACAGTACACGTAATTTACTGGGTTTCAGATCACATGACGAAATTAATGGTGCAAAGAGGCCTGATAATGACATGAAAGGCTACGAAGCTTATTAAAATAAACTGTTTTTATATGAAATAAGCAGAGTGTGGAATCGTTATAGATAGCCGATAGTTAGCTATGCGTTTAATGCTATTAGCTATTATATTATGGATGTTATCACGGTCAGTGAACGGGCAAAATGAGCTCATTTGACCATAAACCCTATAAATTAGATGGATTATAGATGGATGGGACTGGGCGCTTGTACATATAACATAACGTTCGCATCTAACAGCCAAATTCCAAACGACGAATTTTATCGAATTTGAAACAATCGATTTGAATGACATTTCACACGAGTTTAAATTAAAGGTTGTCTGTCAGTCAGAAACACCCATCAAACTGTAAATAAATGAATATGTTAAGATCTATTATGCCATAAAACCTAATAATATATAAAAGGAGATAACTTCTCAAAAATTACCACTGGTGTTTACGGTTACAGTTATATGCGCAGCGCACCGCTTGGAACCCGACAATTCTTGTTTTAAATTTTTTCGTAATTATATCATTGCAATAAAGTCAGGAAAACAGAATATGAAACGCCATAAACATTTTGTTTGACCAAAATATTTCTCCAATGGGTTTCGTTGATGAGACAACGGCGTGGGTGAAATTAATGCAAATCTTCTTACGAATAAAACTGGACATCCTTCTAGCAAACTTAGCGCTGGAAATGGTCCTTTCAATAGATAAATCGTCAAAGAGTTTGTGAGATAAATGTGATGAATCTTTCAGGCAAGTTAAGTCAAGGAATCAAGGAGCCAAGGACCCACCAACATGGGTGCTCGCTCTTCCACAGTAAACCCTTCCACTGTTTGCCTTGGTTCCTATGGGTATTGACCTACTGTACAGGTACAGGAAGCTCGGCAGACATCGGCTCTTGGCCAATCAAATTGACTCAGGAGGGCCATGTCTGGGCAGATGCGAGCAGTTTGGCTATTGGAGCATTGGTAAAGATTGGTGGAAAAGTAGCAGAAGATAGAGCATGGTTACGTAAGGATATGGACCCAGAACACATAAATGCAGCCGAGCTCACTGCAATTATAGAAGGGTTGAATATGGCATTACAATGGGGTCTTAAGGACATTGCACACAGATTCTGCATCAGTGTAAGAATGGATTAATGCCATGTTAAAAGATGAACACCGATTACGGACTAAGGGACTATCAAAAATCTTAATCCAGAGGTGATTAGATGTATTAAAGAAAACAGTTGAGGAATATGGTTGAAATCTAATTGTAAAGCTTTTAACATCATCTAAAAATCAAGCTGACAACTTAACGCGAATCCCAAAACATTGGTTTGCCAAAGACAAAACTACCAAAAAGGCTGAACTGGTACAATTGGCTGGAGTGAAAAGTGAAAGTAAATTTCATATAGATACTACGATTAAGCGCATTAAGGAGATTCATGAACTCGCACACACTGGAACAGATAGATCCCGAGTACTAAGTATGGAAGACAGAGAATTAGCAGGTGTTGATGTATCAAAGCATGTGATAAAATAAATATGTACAACTTGTGAGAAATGTAAATCAATAGACCCTAGCCCCATTAGAATGGATGCTGGAAGTTATCTATCAGTCATCCATGGTTTAAGTGGAATGGAATGAGGGGGGACTGTGGTACAGGGGACGTGTCTAGAACAGATGTTATTAAGGTCATTGTAAAAGTTGTCGAATTTATCGGAAGTGTTCAAGTTATTAGTAAAGGTACTAGTGCTCAGAGACTCAATTTCAGAGAAGAATACAGATGGATTGAAATTTGAGAAATCGAACTTAAATGTTTGTTTAGGGGCAATGGAAGAAGAGGAGTCTTTTTCGAGAATAACAAAGGTTGGTTGGTGGTCGCTGGTGCCGATTTTACAAGAAATTGTACCGGAATTAGTTGAGTAAGTTGTGATGTTAGTAAAGATATGGTGATTAGTGTTTCAGAGTGAATGGTACGTCATGGAGGTTCAGAGTGAAAAATTCGAGTAGGTTGATTAATTAATTGGACGAAACCATAAGAAGTCAGTAGATCGATATATGAAGATGATTCAGTGTTCGGTTTAAGTAGGTTAATGTTCATATCACCAGTTATAACAATGTCAAGGTTATTTTTAGAAAGGTTAGAGAGGGTTGAGTCCAGTACTGTTGGAAATTCAGCGTGAGCTACAGAGTCGGGGCGATAGATTGTACCAATTATAAGAGCTTTGGAATTACGGGGACGTTTAATTTTTACCCAAGAAACAAAACGATAGGGAAAAAACGCACATGAGGGGACAGACTGGTACATAATGCTATTAAACACCTCAGGGCAACCATGCTGCCTGACACAAGACCTAAATATAGGATAACATAACAGTATCTGACGCTGTTAAAAATTAAATAGTTTTTTGGTTATCTGAGGAAATTTTGCCAGATAATGGGCCCGCCTACTGGAGCAGAGAGTTCAAACAGTTTCTGGATAGATGGGAAATTAAATTAATTCCTTCATGTGCCAATCGACCTCAGGGGAATCCTGTTGAAAGGTCGCATCGAACAATCAAAGCTTGGGCAGCCAGCGCAGGAAAGGACCCGATACAAATTTCGTTTTGGCACAACAGAACTGCAGCGAAGGGAAATAAAACTCCATTGGTACTCTTGGCCACTAATCATATAAACAAATTACCTGGGGTGACTACATTATCCTCTAGTAGTTAAGAGGTATCATCTAACTATCATGTCGGAGATTTGATCTACCTTAAGCCGGCCCAAAAGGTTAGGTGTACGACGAGTTGGAAGGGGACACTAAGAGTAGAAGCTGTTCCAGGCACAAGGTCTGTAATAGTTGGTGGTTATCGACTTCATTTGCAAGATGTTAGGAAAGTTGGTGTTCATAATGATGATAAAAATGTCGATACTCGAGATTGTTTGGAGGAACAAAGTAACTATTATCGACCAGTGATACAAGACGAGGATTCTGATAGTTCACATGATGACGACAGTGTTGGTGAAGAGGATGAGATCACCGTAGCTTATAATTTTCCACAACAAACCCATCATATAACACGTATAAGCCGGGTTTCCAGACCACCTGACAGTTATGGATTTTCATAGCAAAACCGAAACCAAATAACTAGGCCGATATTGTATGTAACATTGCTTTAATTAACACTGGGGGAATTTAGTTCTATATAGTTCTGTTATGTCAGTTATGTGTATATGTAATAGTTCTATATGAACTGGGGGAAGTATGGGTATTGACCTACTGAACAGGTACAGTAGTTCGGGAGACAGTACCGGTCCCTAGGGAGAGTACTAGTTTCAAGTTATTGAAGGATTCATATTATCTTATAGTTCCCATTTCTCGAATAGTCAAGGATGAAAGCCAGACAAGGATGTTGCGACATTTAAAGCACTGTTCGCAAACAGTGCTGCTCCATCTCCAGGGCCTCCTGATTGGAGACCCAGGAATGTAACCACTAGACCGAGCGGCTGCTGCTAGATTTTAGTACTAACAGTATTAACAATTATAGCTAACTACAAATTGGAATTCGCGTGGCCTATATCTATCCAAAATACATTCCTGCCTCAATGAGTTAATTGGCCCTATCACTTCACGCATACTATATTTGTACAGCCTTTTGAAACCTTGCTTGTTTGCATAATTGCGTCATAATTATCTTGCATGTTTCAAATAAAATCTCATAATCTAGTAGTTATCTCATTCTAGTATATTGACTGACATCCCCTATCCTTCTTTGCGCACGCTCTACGCCCCTCACCAACACAGATAATACACATCCATGGGGCCTCGCGCAGTACGAGACTTCATACGTGAACAAAGTTTCGATTAATTTCATCAATGATTGACCAAAGATGACTATTTCGGTTTTTATCAAACGTCTGAAACTACCGGTACCGACTGACAGACATTCTCACATTTTTACAAAACTTCAGATTCTTTCTAAACTTTTGGTGGACTGCATACGTAACAAAATGATTTTTCACCAAACTTTAATTTTTTCTACAACTTACCAACTAAGTTTGGTTCAATTCCGAACCAACGACACCCAGAAATTCCCGTTCAAACATTTACAAGACAGACGGACAGACCCAGACAGACGGACTTGCCCCATTTGAGCCTATATGAACGCAACGCCAAGGCTCGCCGGCTACGTGTCTCTCCCCACATTACTAATAAGAGAAGGTTAAGGTTGCATGAGAAAATCTCCAAACTATATGTCTGACATTTCGAAATATAGATCATCGTCATATTATATTATATGTTTACTGTTTGGTTTAGTCTTTAGTAAGATTCGTAGAACAGGTTGACTAACATATAAAAGCTTTTAAATTCGGTATCATATGATGGGTATGTGTTTAAAGGGCTTAAGGATGTTATTCTTGGTTGCTTTTAGCTTCACGCGTCATTTGTTTTTATAAACACTGCTAAGATATCATAACACAACTATAGCGATGGTACAATAAATCCGTACTCTGTGGCCTTGGCAAATATATGTGTTAATGCATTTTATCGCATGCACCAATAGCCACCACCCACTTGTTGTGTATCAAACATAATTAAGATTTTTAAGTGCTTTTCAAACATATTTGTAACATTCTCATTGTTTGGCATTTCTAAATATGAACTACTCTACTCTGACATTCACAACAAGATATTCTTTAAGTTTTAAAGCTAGAATTCATGAGCTGTTTGTAGTTGAAAACTTTCTGGATGCCGAGAATGGATTGTACTATGAATTAATAATAAATTAAGACGTAACTAAGTATTACGTTACGGAAAAAATTAACGAAACATAAGTGAATGCTCCTTTTTTATAGTTTTAATTTGCATTCTTGTTTAAATCAAACAAACATGTAAATAATGAGTTGTGTGGTGTATAATATCATAAAGTATGTGACCCTACATCTAAGCATAGCTGCATAGAACTTGCTTCATTGTATCTCGACGCAGTGGACAGCGGCCTTGTATTGTACATAGCCAACCAGTGTCTCTCTCTCTCTGGGAAGCCAAGCACATACTGTAGACTCCATTATGTGGTTTACTTTTGTTGGTAGTAGGTGCCACCAGGTCAAGGCTTGGTTATTGGTTACCAGCCTGCCACAATGCTGTAGGCCTACTCTGTATACATTTGACTTATCACAGCAGACCCAGCAATGAGTCATCAATGTGTCATAAATACATAAATACAAGTTAGTTATATAAGTTGTGTAAACTATACAAACAACTACTGACGAAACACCTACTGTACAAACAAATTGACGAAACACATACTGTACAAACAACTACACTGGCGAAACACCAAGTATACAAACAAACTGACGAAACACATACTGTACAAACAAGTACTGGTGAGACATCTACTGTACAAATTACTCACAGTGACCTGTCACCTACTGTACAAACCACACATATTAGTGTCCCTACAATGACATTACTACCTAGTAATATTCAAATTTATATTTTCCCTTATCTTTTTTTATGTTCCTTCCCTTTCGTCCTTGTTCTCTTTTTTAACGCAACACGTGGGCGTGGGCGGGGCGTGGGGTGGGCCTTCGCGCCGCACGAGAGTGAGTTAGTGAGCCTAGAAGACAATATATTTAGCACTGTGTCGTAGACTTGCCTCGATGGCTCTCCCCCTGGGGTAGCTTAGTCCCGTAGACATACAGTTTTGGTTATCTGGTATTCTTTATGGATATACTTAATATACAGATGATCAGTATCAGTCAACTAGTCATGGTGCAGCTTTGGTTCTCGAACCTACCGTGACACTGGACAGACACCTACTGCCCAAACTGCCACACCTAACTGCCTGACACCACTATCTGCCACTGCCATCTTCCAATCTTACTGCAGTAGGCCTACTTGTTTGAACATAGATCCGCACCTGCCACGACCGCCGACAACCGCGACCCTCTCACTTGTATCCTCCGCAGCTCACCCCCACCATTCGATATCGACTCAGAGCGATCGATCTGGGACCTGTGGAAGGACGAGTGGGAGACCTTCCTCGTCACGTCCGGCCTGGGCAACCTCCGTGTGACAGACACCTCCATCCCTCCAGACCCACAAACCTCCACGCGACTCCTCACCTCCACCAATGGGCAACGATGCGCCGCCCTGACAATGAAAGGCCTTCTCGCGGAGCACGAATGCCGTCATAAAGGGACTTGGTCTGACCACTGCCGAGAACTCTAATCCCTATATGGTACTCGGGAAGCTCATCACTCATGTCGATGGAAGTCGGAAGTTTCCTCACTGACGCCCTGCAACTACAGTACAGGCCACCAGAAAAAGCAGATTTCATCAAATGTTATCACATGTGAACACATTTGATCAAGTCATCTGATTGGCAGTTTGGCAGTTAATTCAATGGCGAGTTATCTTCTAGAGCACACAGCAGGAGGACTTGCTGGGACCGACAAAAGCTTTGTGTGCGGTGCGCCTGTATGTCTGATGTCAGGTAGATGAGAGAGCCCCCAGGGCGTTACATTGCGGACATGGGCTGTATTGGTAGAGAGAGAACTACATACAAGACCACATGGAGGTTCATGGAGTGTATGGGAGTGGATGGGTATATGGATGGAGGAGCCTAGACGATTGAATAATTGATTTAGTGCAGGTAGATGTCACACCATTAGTCTGACACCGAGAGGGCACAGATAAAGACCATGCCTTAACATCACTAACTATAGGCCTACTAGACACTATTAAAAGTACACTATAAAGGTAAACAAATCCTTATCGCATTTCCAGCTGCAGTGAGTGACAGTTCGTGGCAAACTATAGAGAGATCCAGATTACTAAGCGTTTCAAAAGTATTCAAATGTATCCTTTGGCGAAAAAATTTCGGTTGTTGCCAATTCAATTATGTTCAATTGTCCCGTTCAAAAACATTACATTACTCTGATACACATTTGATAAAATGTGTTCATATTTGTACAAATCTGCATTTTCTGGTGGCCTGTACTGTAGCTCAGGCTGTGTGGGCCACCCGGAAAGACGTCTCCTCCTTCATGAACCCTGGACCCGCATCATCTGCAGCTCGGGCCAATGCAGTGCGTCCCCGGCAACCCGAACGAGGGTGCTTGGGCCATCCCCGTGGCACTACTTCCAGTGCCTGCTGCCCTCAGTGCAGTTATCCACACCACCCCATCGGTAAACGGTGTCCCAGTCTCGATGCGACCTGCTGTCACTGTTGCAACATGGGACACTACGACCAGATGTGTCCCCGCCGACCAAACACCAACATGACATCTGGGGCACCTAACCACACCAACCCAGACTCCGACTTCTCCTCGACCAACCTCGCCAAGGTTTGGACCCTCCTCATCGGCGCCGAACTGACTGATGCCCCACTCGTGTCAGTGATGGAGCAGCTGGAGCCACTGGAGACCGTCACAGTCAGGTTCCAGTTTGCCACCAACAACACCTCATTCGGCATCCGTGAGCTCCAGTTCCTCCCCGACTCCAGAGCCAAGATAACTGGAATCCCGCTCCATATGAACCTCGCCTTCAGGGGGGTGGTTGGCCAACCTCCGGCAACCAGTCCCTGCCCCGCAGGCCCCCAAACTCGCTAATGGCAGTAGGACTGGCTGGTGTTCAAAGGGGTCTTCAAGGCCACCTTCCAGTGCTTGGTGCTCCGCACAGCATGCACCACCGAGGTCTGGATGCTAGATGGCCTCCAACAACCACTGCTGTCCCACAAGGCATGTTTCCTCCTCAGGATCCTGTCAAGCCCGATCCTGCGAGGAGGCACGCCACACTGCCCACAGTGCTCCGCCATTGCGACCCAGCCAGTACAGCCCACCCTGCTGCCGAACCAGTTGCCATCCTGCCACTGCCTACCATGATGACCACCCCACCACCAGCCCTGGCTACTGCACCAGCAGCTACAACCACCAGCACCACATGGGATAAACTTGCAGCCCGGTTCCCACGTCCACTGTCGGGGATCTGTCGGGTAATGAGAGGCGGCCCAGTAACAATGAAACTCTGCGAGGATGCTTCTCCAACTTTCTCATATGCGAACCACGCCATCCCCGCCAACTTGGAGGAAGCTTTCCACCAGGAACTCCATGACCAAGTCACCATGGGAATCCTTGAGCCCGCAAACAACGAGAATGACCCGATCGCATGGCTCAGTCCCATGGTTGTCACCCAGAAGAAGGACCCCAACTCGGTTTGCATCACGGTGGACCTCCATCAACTCAACAGGCACACTATCCGACCTGCCTACTTCTGCCCAGCCCCATTCCAGGTTATCTCTTGAATTCTGCCATCCGCACAATTCTTCTCAGTCCTGGATAGGTAGAAGGGGTTCCGCGTGGTCGCTACCAGTACCTCAGGATGCCCATGGGATGGCATGGCAGTTCGGACATTTTCAACACCCGAATGGCCAAGGCCCTGCATGGCATCCCCAACATCGCCAGGATCGTGGAGGACATCCTGGTGTATTCTGACCATCTGACCAGGAAGCCATCACCTGGGTTCTCTCAGCCTGCTATGCCGCCGACATCTCGATAAAAACCAAGAAGGTGCAGTTCTGCTTTCCCGAGGTGAGATTCGGCGGCTATGTAATCTCGCATGGCCAGCACCGCATCGATCCAGAGCTCACGGACGACCGTCGCCACTTCCCCGTCCCATCATTCCGGAAAGAACTCAGATCCTTTTCTTCGGCCTGGCTCAGCAACTCGGCAACTCCACCGCCGAGATCACCCAACTGGTGGTGTGCCTCCGCAGTCTGAACTCCAACTACTCCACTTGGTTGTGGCTCCCCCAGCACCAGGCTGTGTTCGAGGCACCACACTCCCCACCGCACACTACCTCTCCGGGTTCCATCCCGATCATCATCCGAGCTCCTCACTGATGCCTCCTAGCTGAATGGAATCAGTTTCCTTCTGAGGCAGTGGGACTCAGCCTGGAATGGGTGGAATACTATCCAGTGCGGTTCCCGGAACCTCACGAAACATGAGGCCAACTGGTCCGGGATGGCTGAACTCGAGGCCTTGGGTGCCACCCAGTCTGCCCACAAATGTCGCTACTTCCTCAATGGCCACCATCACTTCGACCTGGTGACAGACTGCAGCCCCCTGATCCCAGTACTCAATGATCACCACCTGGAGCAGGTAACCAACAATCACCTACTAAAGTTTAAGACTGCAAGGACCCTTTTCAACTTCACTGCATGCCACCAATGGGTTCGAAGCACCTCGTCGCCGACGCATTTTCCCGTGCCCCCCTCCATGCACCTCAGCCCGACGACTTGCTTCTGACCCCCGATGACGACGCAGACCGGGAATTCATGGTGAACACCACCATCAGCCAACTCCCATCGCTTGATTCCTGGGACACGCATATCAAGCAAATTCGGGAGGCCGGCCAATGCGACCCAGTTTTCCGCTCCCTCCTCAATGTCATCCAAGAGGGTTGGCCGACCTCGAAACACAACATGGTCGACGACCAACTCCGGCCCTACTTCATCCACTCCACCGACCTGATGATCCATGAGGGGGTGATCCTAAAACGCCCTCAACTTTACATCCCCATTGAGTTGCGCCGCACTACCCTCCAACAGCTCCACGCCGCCCACCACGGGCTGAACAAGACTCAGGATCGTGCGACCAGGTTGGTCTGGTGGCCATCCCTACTGAACGACATCCAACAAACAATAAATCGATGCCATTCCTGCCAGACCAACATCCCTACCCACACCCCCGACCCAACACAACCTGGAGGACATGAGGCCCTTCCAGGGCACCCACGCCAACCTCTTCCAGGTCGGTGACATTAAATACTTAGTGGCCACCGACGAGTATACCAGCTGGCCCACGCCATACCATCACAACTCGGACACAACATCTCGCGCGATCATCAACTGCCTCCACCACCTCTTCCTCGCCACCGCCGTCCCTACAATCCTCCACCCTGATGGCGGCCCCCAATTCGTATCTGACGAAGTCCACCAGTTCCTCCACGCTCCACCAGTGGGGGGGGGGGGGGGGTCCAGCTCGAGCCCTCCAGCTCGACCCCCCCCCCCCCCCCCCCCCACGGTCAAAGCCATGAAGAAACTCATCCTGGCAGGCAACCACGACACAGACGCAATCGCACAGGGGATCCTTGCTCCATGATGATTCAGAGCTCATGTACAGTCGCAACGTCTAAGAAGCCCTCCCCATCCACTTCACCACCTTCGCCCCCAAATGGCGCCAAACATTCAGGGAGCTGGACGAGGTGGCTGCCACCAACCGCAACGGACTACAGGCGAAATATAACTGCCACACATGCCCCCTGAAAACGCTCCTGATTGGCCAGCCGGTTACCATTCAAGACCCCACCACTAAGCGTTGGACTGGCCTTGGAACCGTGGTCGAGACCCTCCCCAACCACGACTTCTACGTGCGCCAAGAGAGCGGGCGAATTGTGTAACGGAACCGCGTCCTTTTGCGTGTCTGCACATTCAGCGCGCCCCTAGCGGCCCGCCCGCCCCACCCCCTACGACTGCCCAACCTGAGCCAACACTGCCACCACATCTCGCCCCACCAACACCCGCGACTCAAACACCACACGATCCACCAACACAGAGGCCATGGTCCACCGTTGCCTCTCAACCCCCAACCAACCCAACCCATACTCGTTCTGGCAGACTCATCCAACTGCCAGCATATTATGGATATGGTAATGAATAGAAGGCCCACCCCTTTGGCTCGCCCCATCCCCTTATACTCATGTAGTAGACTTGCCTAGATGGCACGCCCCCACCTGTATCTGAACTAGATCGTACTTAGCCCACCCCCTTCGCTGAAGGGGTATGTTTAGTAGACTTGCCTCGATGGCTCGCCCCCTGGGGTAGCTTAGTCCCGTAGACATACAGTTTTGGTTATCTGGTATTCTTAATGGATATACTTAATATACGGACGACCAGTATCAGTCAGCTAGTCAAGCACGGGATGGTAGCGGTGGACCACGTAATTGTGCGACGCAAGAAACTGCCTCATTTAATTGAAACCAAAAATTAGACCGACAGACCGACCAACGACATACCGTCAGACAAACAGACCGTCAGGCACGTGGTTGAGATAGTGGTTGAGACGTGGTTGCGTTTTTCCTTCCTCTCTGCGTTTTTCCTCCCTCTCTGGTCATTTTTCCCGTAATTGTTTTCCCCCCTTGTTTACAGCCTGTTTTACCCCAGCCCTAGCTCAGTTGGCAAAGCGTGGGACTTGGAATATCTAGGTATCGGGTTCAATCCCAGCATTCTGGTGAATGTTTTTTGTTGTAAGATTGGTAGTAAGCCATTCAAGGAGACAGTTCATGCGTTAGTAGACGCGGACCTTTTCGCGATTTTGGGCTTGTTTTCCACATAAACAGCTCCTTACACACATTAATTATGTGTATGTTACACATTAATGCACCGTTTTGGATTTTTACATATTAACCGACAACATACGAGGGTCAGAGATGCCCCATTTCAGTATGCTTTCGCCGTGAGGACCAGCCAGTGCGTAATCTTGTACTTTGGCAGCCTCATGGAGTGAATAAGCATGGTGGACAGCCCATGACTTTCTTGAGACGCACCTTAAAGGACACTGGCCTTGAAGATTCGGATGATCTAGCAAATGTCATGGATGAGAGGGAGTTGTGGTGGCTCAATTTTGTCGTCAAGCCGGCACAGCATTCTATTTATTGCGTTTATTGTGTTTATTGCTTTTTAATCAACCATAGATCACAATATAGATGACAATGTGTTTCAGAAATAAATAATTCCAGTCAGCAGAAATCATATAGTGGTAACATATATCCATAAATACAAGCATTCATTGTCTTATATGCGCATCAAGGTTCTGACCCCCTTTGGTAGCCTGAGAAATCAGCGATTGGAAATGCAGAAATGTATGTTCTATTGTTTAAAAAGGAGATCATTTTTTTAGAATTCTCTATTTTATTTTGAAAATGAAAAATATAGAACATTATAAAATATTTTAATTGAATATATTTTATATGTTTGAGAACATTTTCACAAATGAAATTACCAAAAACTTGGTACAGTAGTATAAAATTTGGTGTGTACACCCCACCCCCCCCCCCCCACCCCCCAATTCAGTTTCTAATCAATTTGAAACGTTGAAATAATGTTACCAACCAATTTGTAACGTTCAAGTAATGTAATTTAAATTTATTCTGAGCATCTTGATTTTCAAACAATCAATAACACTATAAGAAACATTAGAACAACTATGTTCTGTAATGTTACATAAATTTTAATATATTATATTATATTTTGATTCTATTGACGTTGTTGAAACTAAATAAATATTGATATTTTTGAAACAAATGATTACATATTTAATATTATAATATATTCAATATCCTTTCACATCCCAAAGAACGAATAATGAGTTAGCATTTTATGATGTGTGGTGTCTTGAAATATTCAACACAAAAACACCTAATCATTATCTTTCAAGATTTACAGATACCATCACTTCAAACTCCTAACTTTGCTAATATTACTATTGTTATTGGTGTTTTTAGTAAGTTAGCACTTTAGAACACTTCAGCCCTCTTGCGGGTGGTGCAGAATTGGTGTTGCTAAATGATGCTAAAGTCTGTTACTGAGTTAGCACATTGGTACTTTCAGAAATCACTGGTATGGTGTCACTTTACCAAGGAAATCCCGCGTTAGCACTTACAGACTTATGTGGTGCATGTACAATTGCCTCAAGGAGAAGTCCCCCCTCCTCAATGTCTATTTTTGCCACCCACCGCTAAACAACCAACATGAAAAATATAACACCAAATACATTATTGAAGTTTACATTTAATAATTATTGCATAAAAATAAAAGTTCTTAACTAGAGTAAAAAATATAAGAGTTCTGCGGTAGTTGCGCTTGTCAACTTATTGCCAGTGATCCAGTGACCCCCCCCCCCCCCCCCAGGTATGTACTCCCCCAAGGAAACAGGTACTCATCAACGGCTCTGTCGCATTTCGGCAACTGTCACGTTTAGTCAACTCAAATTTGCGTTTCGGCAACTGAACAATTACGTTTCGGCAACTGAACAATTACGTTTCACCAACTGCTATAGTTGTGTTTCGGCAACTCGTACTGTAGTTTCATTTCGGCAACTGTAGTTGCATTTCGGTGAAATGAAATCGCGTTTCGGCAAATAGGTAGCATACCCTCGTCGTATGTAATGTATTTGTGACTGCACTCATTATGTAAGTATATTATAAATGACGACAAGTTTAAGTTAGTTATAGTTTTTGACGGCACAGTTGTTAACTGTTTGAGTTAGTTAGTTAATTTTAAATATAGGCCTACTGCAGCTGAAGTTGTAGATGTGTACGTTTCGAACTGGAGTCTGTCTGTCTGAAACACAAAATGCATCAATCAGTTGCCGAAACGCGACTGAGTTGCCGAAACGGGGCTCTAAAGCTACTATCTGTTGCAGAAACTCGACATTACCTCATCAACTACCGATTAAAAATGGAAGACATAATGGCTAAAAATTGTCAGTTATCACGCATTTCGATGATCAGTGGGGTGTAGTGATACCTAAAATCATAAAATTATGTCTGATTGCGAACTGGGCTAACCCGCTGTTCAGGACCTTCTTCCAAATTATATTCATCAATTGTGTTACTTTCACTTTTGTCAATCTATATATCGTGAAATTCAGCAACTTGGTCTCACGGGGTTATACATTTTTAACAACGAAATAAATGGTTGGGGCGCCCCAACGCCCCAACAATACCCATGACGCCCCAATAAAACCCACTGCACTTGCTGCCCCAACATTACCCACTACTGACTGCCCTTGGTCCCCCATTAAAATTAGTGATTAAAATGCGGGATAATCTTTGTATTAAATTAATCCTTATACTGTATGGGATGTGTTTAATCATAATGATAATATGTGCACTATTAATGCATTATTAATGCACTATTAATGCACTATTAATGCACTATTAATGCACTATTAATGCACTATTAATGCACTATTAATGCACTATTAATTATTTCGTCCTTGTTAGGAGAACCATTTGAACGACCGCATAAATTTGTATAACATTTTGGATAATAATTTGACAAATTAATAATCGTATTTTTTGTTTTTTTCTCTGCTCTACTGTAGGCCTACTATAAAATAGACATGTTGAACATTATTTCACCTCTAATGGATTTTTGTACGAATTTACAAAAATGGGAATGGGGGTTCAAGTCTCCCACCCTAGGTGTCAAGTCTCCCATTGAGGGAGACTTAACGCTTTAATTCGAAAATGGGCAATTCCACGGTGTCGGACGTTACGGACATTCTCGATTTTTGAATGTTTTTCTTTAAATTTACGAAAATACTTGAATTTTTGACATCAGAGTGCTTTGAATAAATGAGACAATTTATTAATCTTTCAGAATATCGCAAATACTCTGCATTGGTAAACGTTCTTCTTCTTAAACAGTTGACTTTTAAAAAGGTGTCGGACGTTACAAAAATAGGACACTTTTTATTGTACATATTTTACTTTTTATTGCAATTAATTAATGCCGAAGACTAGTATATTATTATTTTTGGGCTCAAAATGTAGCTCAACTATTCTATATTTCGAAAAGGTTTTCTAAATTGCACTGCAGATCTTTTGAAGCCGACATTTGCAATTCAAAGTTGTACGGAATGGTGTCGGACGATACGTGTTGGACGTTACATAAAAATGAGCAATATTTAGCCACCTCTGTCGGCTTTATTTTTCGTCTTTGGAATGAAATCTATATATCATTAGAACCGCCTTCATCTGCAGATTCCGAATCTGAAAACTATTTTAAATTTCACCAACAATTGCCAAATATACCATCAAAATACTAAGGGGTGAATTTTGAAATTTTGAAATTTTTTCACTGAAATCACAGCCTTTATGATAGCCTGGATTGCTGTAAATGGCAAAAGAGACGCCATCTTACGTCGGCATTGAGTCATTTTAAGTTCGATATGGTTTGCCAAACAATAGAGAAGTAATTGAGAAAAAATGTAAAAAAAAGTGTCGGACGTTACAATTGGATACAGGTAGCTATTAATGCTTATTGTACGAGAAGCGTTCTATATTTATGGCGTAGAACTACCTAATTGGAATGTGCATTTGCGGCTGATTACAGTGATACCAAGGATAGCCTATATTGATAAACAGTAAAGAAAATATTTCGCCTTGAATTTTGGTATTTTTTTCGTTTTTACGTGTTTTACGTTTTTTCTTGATGATGGTCGATATATCGCAAAATTTCCAATTTTATACCCTGAAATCAATGTAAATTTTGTCAAATTCGAAAAATTAATGAAATTTTACCCAATAAATATTGCTTATTTTTTAAAGTTTTATTTTTTTCATATCGTGTCCCATTTCCTGTGGAAATGCCCAAATACGAATTATTGGTTTTAATTAAAAAAGTTTAAGAATTGAAATTCTCAATCTCTGACATAATGATAGCAATGATAAATGTAATGTGATAAAGTTAAAACGACATTGAAAAATTAATTTATCTGTTCTTTAGAACGATTATAACTTTTGGGGTTCAAGTCTCACTCGCTCCCACTACATGTGGTCGCTAAGCAGTAAATCGGCCCAACAAATGGGACCTTAGCCCTACTGTACTACTGTACAATACAACAACAAATAGTTCAACCCCCGATGACACATCATCAAACCCCCTTCCTTAGATTATCCCACATATAATTCATTTTCTGCTATCACCCCATCTTCCCTAATTGATCGACAAACCCTTTGTTCGAACTCAGACATTCTACCATTTTAGGTTGTAGAAACAATGGTTAATTATACTTATTAAATATATTATTGCCAAGTAATGTTATTATGACGCATAAAATATAGAAATGTAATTACTGTATTTCCTTAAGAAATATATGGCAATGAAGGCAAGAAGGTAGGGTTGGATTCCTGAAGAAGACCTGCAATCATGAAATCCCAGGATCCAAGAACTTAAATCCCGGGATTTGCGGGATTTTGGTTAGGGCATTTCTACAGTCTGACAGCAGCAATTTGGTATATAGTAACCACAATACTAGTTTCATTACTACAGTAAATTGGAGTTCATTCCTCAATATGTCAAAGTTTGTCTCAAACACCCTGACCCCCTGACCCCCCCCCCCCCCCCCCTGAAATTATTCCTGAAATTCTAAATCCCGGGATTTATCCTGGGGTTGCGGGATTGGACCCTTTCTAATCCCTCCGGGATTATCAGCCATAAATGTAGGCTTATTTACAGTATATACTCATTGGCACTAATATATAATAGGTCTACTATTGCTAATATCTATCAGTATATCTACTGTGTAGTTATTCTACATGCCCCCAGCCTAGAAACTCTAGTGCGAAGAGTTCTCTCTATTTGAAGATTTAATAGAAAAATACCTACTGACCGAGGAAACCATTCTGTAATACCGATTATTCGGCTTCAGGTTATTGCAATGCCAATAAAAAAAGCCGTGGTTTGGTAGCAGCAGTTCCCATTAAACAAAATATATAATTAATTGTCTAAGATTTATGGAGAACTTCTTTCTTTTCTGGAGATACAGGTAAATTTTCTAGTTAACAGTCAAATTGTTATCGTGACAGGACAATTGTCCCTCGGACCCTTTCTCTCGGAATATTGCCCCACGGACAATTACCCCCAACTGAGAATTTCCCCCCGGACAATTGCCCCCCACCAAACAATAAATGGTGGGTTGAAATTATGAAAATTGCAAAATAAATAAGGTCGTTCCTAACTTGTTACAACACTAAAAACTAATTTTATTAAAGGTCATGATACACCACAGGAGCGGCGAGCGGCCGCGGCGAGCGGCCGATGTGAGCGGCGACTTTTAGTATGATACACTATAGGAGCGGCGAGCGGCAGCAGCCATTTGTGGTGTATCATAACACGTTGAAAATAATCTGTTCTATTTTTAAAAAGTGGCCGCTTGCCGCGGCCGCTCGCCGCTCCTGTGGTGTATCATGGCCTTTAGCTAAGTCCGTTTCATATAATTTATAATTGTTCTTTGTTCTAGAAAAAATAATAGATATTTTGTAATAACTATTTACATACTTTTGTGTAAAGTAGCACTTTACAGTGTGATGATCCTAGTTCTTTATTACACGAACGAACGTTAGTGAGTGAGTGAAAATAAAGCCACGAGGATCAGAACAATGTAAAGTACTTTGCAACAAGTATATATGTGTAGGTCTCCTAGTAAAGTGAATCCGTACCGTAGGTATCCTGATAATATTTATATCGGAAGACAAAATGTTTTATTCGGCAATTTGGCCAGGGATTACGGCTAAATTCAAAGTCTGACGATACATTTCCAGTGCGATTCCCCCAGAGTTATACTCCCTAGATGAATAGTAGGCCTACTTATTCAGCGACGGACCATATATATATTTTGTTTAAAGATACATTCCCAAGATTCGTTTTTATTACATTTTTTTACTTTTTGACATGTTTAAATTACGTTTTTTATACATTCGTTTTTATTTTGTCCAGGTTCTTAAGATCAGTTAGAGATAAGAATTTGCCAATTTCGGGTATATATAATACCAACGAAATAATCACAATTCAACTCCTTCCAGGGGAATTATTGATGTCCTTTAATATTAATCTTCAATTCAGTTCCGCCTAAGTACATATATATAGGTGATGACCCCAACCATCTGCTTTCCTAATATTACAGCCTTTGAGAGTATTCATTTTTCCAAATAAAATTCCCAGAGAATTTTAACAATGTTATCTTTTAAACAACTAATGTTAATCACAACCTCAGTATTATATGCCACCTTTCTAAATAAAAGAATGTGTGTTTCAAGTAATATAATTGTTTGAATGTCCGTAACTACATATAAAGATAGTGGAAAACTAAGTATACAGCATAATTATTTAGTTGGGGGGCTGCTTGAGGTCAACTCAAACTGCATGTTAAAATGTTATTAACACAGGTTGTTTCTGCTAGCAACTTTCTATGGTTTAGCACTTATTTGTCCACTTGACTGTTGGAGGGGCGGGTAATATACCAGACATAAAGTGCATTTCTTCCCCAGAAAGGGGGGATTTTCGATGCAATCAAAATTCATACGTCTCGAGGATAAAATTGACGCACATAACAGGTGATTAATCCTAAAATAAAACTGTGTCCGGTTCCATTTACTTACTTTTAATGTTTTGGTTAGAATAACGTGCCACTGTATACCAACAAACTATCGTAGGATTAGTCTCCTTGTGATAGCTGATACAAAATAATTCGATATAGAATTAGTACTCACATTGAGAAACTGCGTGTCATTCAAACAAAGCATTCGACTCCATTCATAGTACCGTAGAGGTAAAATGCTAGATTATGTGCCACAGAAGCTCAGGTTTACTTTGAAACCAGATGATGTAACTGAATCTGCAAATTGACACATTGGCATATTACTATTCATAATTGAATTGGAGTATGCAATCTGATAAAGAAGATCTGGGATTCACAATAGTAAAGCAGAAATTGCGGAAGGAATATCCGGCAACTACAGTCATAAACACTAACTACTGCTAAGCGGTTTATTTGCATAGTGCATATAAATGCTACCAACGCCGAATTCATGACTGGTAATATTAATAGAAACTTGACCAAATTTGGTAATAATCTAAGGAAGATTGATGACTTCCAGTACCTCGGATCACTGATTGAGAGCAGCCAGAAAGACGTAGGGTTTAGGAAAGCAAAGGCATGGGTAGCTCTATCAAAAATGGATACCATCTGTAAATCTGACCTCTCCGGCACCGGAAGACTACGTTCTTTCGAGCCACAGTGGAAAGTGTACTTTTATTTGAGGGTGAGACCTGGACACTGACGAAATCACTTGATCAACAAATTGATGGTTGCTACACAAGACTACTACTAAGGGCAGCCCCAATCATCAGCTGGAGACAACACATTACAAGAGCCGAGCTTTAATTAAGGTACAGAAATACCACCTGTATCAACCACACGTCGTGAACACAGATTAATATTGAGTGGGAACTGTTGTAGAAGTAAACATGAGATCGTACCAGATCTACTTTTCTGGTAATCGACACAAGGAAAGCGTAGCCCGAGGACCACCGACTATAACATATATAGACCAGCTTGAAAGGGATATTGAGAAACGAAATTGCGACAACTATGGAGAATCGGGAAGCCTGGGAGGATCTCATTCCACTGTCCAAGCTCGCTCGACCGAGTAGTAGTAACGTCCCACTGTAACCTGTTCCTTTCCTTTAATAGATAATTTAAAATTCAGACAAGATATTAATTCGCTAAGATGGGATTTGCGTCAAAGTTTTCTCACATGTCTCTTCTTCCCAGATCCATATTTTTGCGAATTTATTTACTGTATCCATCGGAGTCCCCCAGTTCGATACCACATGTTCGTACTTCACTACATTGCAAGCTGTTATACTTTTGCTTGACAGACATTGTAATTGTGTCATTGTTTTTGGCTCACACTGTATTAATTAATGTGGTGCAAACTTGCGAGGAATATCCCGTCATGAAGTGACAGATTATATTGTCTATCAATCATTAAGCTAAAGGTTGTTGCCAAGAAATTTTTGCCGCCAATTTAAAAATTATAGTAGGGCTGTGGGCCTATACACTTTCAGTAATTTAAGTAAATTTTTACACAGGTTGTCATGGATATTCCAACATCACACCACCAGCTGCCGCCTTAGAAACCACCAATGGGGAGATCTTAATTCCCTAGATTAAAACAATGATGTCTTCATATGACATCTTTATAGATCTAACCGCAACAACTGTTGCATAGCTAACTTAATTAGTATCCCAGTTCCATTTGGCATTGTAGATATATTTGTCTATAACAATCTATAAAATACGTACTCCACTGAGTTTCTGGTAACTAACTATATAGTACATAATTTATTATTAAACTAATGAATTGGGGTTGAGACCAGGACCGTTTCGCCTTTCATTTTGCGTGTCTACTGTACTTATTGCGTTACAAATATTCATAAACTGCAACTAGCATACTATACAGTCCGACGAATCATCATCTTATATAATATCATGTTAAAGATATTGAATGGTACACACTCATGAGGAAACCACTGATATACACAGTATATCATGTGAACACGTGATCATATAATGTCACTCATAATGTCAATTTGATGAGCTTAAATGGCAAAAGTTGACAAACTAGATGATCTTGCTTGGAAGATCGAAAACATTATCTAAAATGTAATTTGTGATTCAAATTAACAACAAATATTCTAGTTACTTCTAAATGCTTATATAACATACATTGTGCTTTTCAATATTGTAAATGTTGTGGTTTGTTTAAATTTAGAGACTTTTTAGCGTACTATATAAATATATCGATGTGGAACAACATAATTTGATAATTACAATTTCAATATCGGATCCCCACATTTCATGTGTACTACATGAAATCCACGTGATGAATGGTGATGGTGGATCTTGGAACTGAGGTGCTGATATCAGCACGAATACCAATCTGCTGGCAGTAAACGTATGGCTGTGTGATCATTCTCGCTTATAAGAGCTAGTTAGGAGGCAAACCGGTGCAAGGTAGCAATAATTGGTCTACCACCAACCGACTGTCCAGGATCTCGAAATCATACCAGTTAACTAAATCCTTAAAGTTCTTCAAGTTCCAGCAAGCCTACATTGGAGTGGTTAATTTCAAGGCCAAGGCTGTTGTTGACTCTTGTTTGATTTCAGATTCTTCTATTTGGTGATCTGATGATAGCCCTGTGGTATGAGCCATGTGGTACTTTTCTGCGGTGCACAATGGGATTCCTTGATGGGCTTTTATAGCTGAGGTTAGTAATTGCGTTGATGCTACATATACTGCAGGGCACACAATGTTGGACATGTTCCCATCCTGGTGATGACATTTGATGACATTTCCCATGAAAGAGCTAGAAAGAGCTAGAAAGTGCTAAAAGTGCAACGATCTCAGATCTCATTGACGTCTGCAATTTATGAATTACTGGTAATGAGGATAAATACCTTACAATATTCGTACTAGTTAGCTAGGGCACGAGTTGTCGGGTTGTAACGAGTCCCTTTAATATCAGGTACTTTGAAATTGTCCCTCACATTGTACCTTTTTGTATTGAATTGTAGTTTAATGTCATTCATCATCATTGTATTTGATTGATATATTATTGGTACATAGTAAAAACATATTTGTGTCTCAACATTTGATACAATAATACACTAGATTTTATAGATACCAGTAATCTTTACAGATCACTTTTATGTCTACATCGCGGCCTTATATACAGTATGTTTACTAAACGTGGTCCACATGCATAGGTCTACTACAGTAAGTGCACTTAATCTTATCACCCTCAACTCATGAAAGTGTAGTCCTTGTCTCGAACTCAACCTCACATGCATGAATGGACTACCGGTACATATATAAAGTAGTGGTTCTGCTCTATACAAATACAATATGGAGACTATGGTGACCTACGTTACTGGTATTTACACGTGCAAAACTTGACAATGAATCGCAATTTCATTATCACTGTCTGTTGTTATTTACACTAACACTCTAATTCGAAGTAGAAAAGCCCATAGGTTGTTGTAACATTATTAGTGGTCACGCTTGTGACCTTTACGACTACTGTATCGCATTTACAGTGTATGGCGCGATATGTTGCGCCCCGGGACATTCTACTTTAGCTACATATTCAGTGTTGTACATTACTGGAGGTGCCCTCGTTTGCCAACACTATTTGCATCTACAAAAGATTTGCCAGGAACTAAGTCCCTATTGAAACCATCATATCTTTTATGAATTAGCTATGGTATCCTATCCATTTAATGACCCAACATATCATTGCCTAATAGCCGGGCTACCGAATACACCGAATATAAACACAGTAGGCCCTATTATAATACTCATTCTTTCATTCATACGTATACAACATTGCGCTTGAATCCACATCGCATAAGGTGAAATAAATAGTCATCTCGCTTAATCGAATAATCATATCGCATGGCATGGTGGTATTTGTTGTTGATTTATATTAGACCTCAGTTTTTCACAGCCAATCTATGAGAGCCAACAAAAGTTGGCTATCTTCAGATTTAAAGTCCCCATCTAAGTATTGCGACTTAAATTTTATAATTCTATAATTGGGATATGTCTTCTTCCGGACTGAAGGTAAAGTCACACTACTAACCTAACGGCTAATTGGTTTGTTAATACCTCTGATCTGAAGTATCAACAACATTAATATAACTTATTAAATATATGCTACTATGCGCTATAATGCTATATATTGGCTAGAACATTGTCCTTTTTATTTAATTTATTTCTATATTACTGGAAAAGTTTCACATTCTTTACTAATACTCCTTAATAACAAATTTAAATTGATTAATTTGTAATTTAAATGTTAAATTTTTCTGTATTTTATACATAAATATGATATGATTATTGTTTATAAATAGTATAATAATATTATATTATAATATTAATATTATAACATAATAAATAGTTATTGTGGAATATTTGTTTTAATAATAATAATTTTTTATTTGTAAAGAATGTAATAGTACTCATCTATCGTAAAATTCATTTTTTACTTCAATTAATATCTGCTTCATTGTTTTGTCTTTAATCTCAGCGGAATATTATGTTAACATAAATACCGCTGCTGATGAATTATTTTGAAAATTCCTTGGTTCCTGTTATTGTGATGGTATGCGGTGCCCTTCTTCATTACAACTGGGTTACTTGTTGTTAGTGTGCAACGTAGTGGCTGCTAGAGTGCTAATACCACGTGGCGGTCGCTGGCAGGCCCGCGCATATCTGCCCACATCTCTTCCCGAACGCGAGCAGTACATACGGGGGATTGCCGAGATTATGCACCGAGCTATGGACTTGGATTCGGTCGAGACTTTAAGCGTGATGCGGAATAACAGCAGAACATCATTCATGTTCTGTCGCATCGGGAAGTACCTTCAACTCATCCACCACAGAGTTCGTTCATCGTCGCACGCAACGGCACAGGGACGCTTCATTATATTCAGAGTGGCGTCCGCCGACAGCGTGTTTGCGATGCGAAGTATCTCAAACAAAGACTATTTGTGTATGAACAGCGAAGGATATTTGCGCGGGCGTCAAGCTCTCAGCGACGAATGTTTGTTCAGGGAGGACGTGATAACAGACAATGGGTTAGACTTTCTCCTATGGTACTCGGATAAATACCCCGTGTTGGCGAACTCTACCGATGGTGTGCGACAGGAGGGTAACCGGTGGTACATTTCGTTACGGCGAGCCGGGACAGGGAATCGGAGAGGGAACAAGACATCCTCACGCCAAAAGATGACACATTTCTCCCCGAGATGCGTGCACGAGCCAGGCACACGGAAACACAAAAACTCGGAGTGTATCGAGTATGTGGATGTTACAAACACCACGACAGTAACCTAAACACACCTTATGTTTGTACCACCGATACATACGTGTGCTCGCCAGTATCATTATAGGAGATCTGGAGATGTTTGTGGTTTGAAGCAACTTGTGCAATATATTCGGGGGGACATGTGTGAACTGTCATCAGCATTATTTATTTAGAGAAATGAAGTCTTGCTTTGATTGTTAGTTTTGATTTTTAATTGTATAATTTATAATAGTTTCCATCATGAATATTTTCTGCTATAAACTTTTACAAGAAATAAGGTAAACCGTGGCGGCTGAGATAACAAGATATGCGCCTGCATCAATTGAAACCGTGTTACCGCAGTCTGTAAAATTACCCCCTTTATTCTAGTGTTTATCGTACTGAAGCATATATATCTTTACAACATGTGAGATTGCTTAGGCCCGGCTAACGCATGAGATGAGCATTCAACATTTAACTTTAAAATAACCTAAAAATTATAAAACATCCCGGTTCACACATAAGCATTAAACTCTCAGCCCAAAAAATCACTGGCATTATTGCAATAGACCAGTTATAAAAGGATTTCACAATATTATTTGGTGGGTAAATTATTGTTGTTACATCCGATTAGTTGTCAATGCTATGAGATACCAGTTCTAAACTTTCACGTAAAATAAAATATAGGACAAGTACATTGTGAAAGTTAAAGTTCCATGTAGAATATAAAAGCAGCAGGTTTGTTTATCTGTGAACGTCTCGTAGGCTCTATCGTTTATAATTGTTGTAAGATGAAAACTCATGTGTGACCCGGGCCTTACAGAATATATTTACTCAGGGGTGAGTGAGAAGATAGATGGCTTTGCGTAGTTTTTAAATCGCAAAATTGCAGAAGATTCACTTGGGATGAAAGCAAAAGATGTGGTCTAAATTATTTATATCATGCTGTATAATGTATGTACAGATTTGTACAGATTAGATTTTAGTCACGATCATTGCTAATCCATGGAACATCATTATTTTTATCACCATCATCATCAGTATTAGTCCATGTTGTGTTGTCAATCAATCGGATTATATGTTATTGCCAACTCTCGCCTGATTGTCATTCATTACGCAACCATTTGTTCCGGTTCATGAACTTAAAGACTATGGGGAGAGATACTGTATATGAATATATATCAGAAGCTTTAACGCTAATGTGTATCACATGAACTAGATTATAAGTTATATTTATAAATATCATTTGGTTCGTTGGAGTTTCAGTACAATTTCAACTGTCTATTCTTAAAATTTGATTTCAATGAATTAGTTTATTTCTGTCAAGTTTTTTTAGGATGATGGACAATTCAGTTCTTGATAGTTTGTCCAAGGACTGAAATCTGACCCAGGACTAAAGTCATGCCTCGTGGAGATTGCTATATTAAAGGGCTTTTTTAACTGGATTTTTTTTTAATTGTAAATTTTAATGCCCTTTGTTAACTGCATTTAATACTAAATACTAGACAAAGGCAATCGATATTTTTGTGGATCAAATTGCTGTTTTACAACTTCCATGAACTTTATATTGTAAATAATATTATTGCTTTCCATATTTATATATTAATATGTGAATAGTATTATTAAGTATTGAGATTATATTCCGAAATTTTGTGCTACTTTTTCGAAATTATTATAATACATTAAAGTAGTGGACAATTAATTATTACAGTAGGAAAAGTAGTCCCTATTGGAAAAGTTGTAAAATACCTAGAAGCTACGTGTAGTACGAGATTACGTTATTTTATATTACTATCATATATACTGGGTGCGATTGTTCCACCTTGGTGTAGTGGTTGCATTGAATTCACATCTCCTTTAGGTCGTGGGTTCAATCCTCACATGGGCCAGGGCAGTTTTCGTTTCGGCACGAATGCTTTAAAGGGACCAGCCAGGGCACATCTCTGCCTTGCATCCTTAAGTGGTAGCTAAATGAGTACTAGAGTTTCCTCTGGGGAGTAAAGTTCTGGGGGGACCGCACTGGAAATAAGTCGTCAGACTTTGTGCGTAATCCCTGGCCTGTGGCCGAAGAAAATTTACTTTTTTTTTACTTTTTTTTTGATGTGAAAAATTAAGGAGTGTTACCCCACTATATTTGTGATCTTCACTATACTATACACCCTGTATAGGATAGTGTAAAGCATTATTTTCTAGCTACTGCATTTTGCAATAGTACACCGGTATCTTTTTGTTATTTTCATTTGCTGAGAACAAACAACATGAGCATCAACTTTTAACAATCCAAAATGCGGGATCAACATCTGTTTATGTCATATTGTGCTTTATGTTACAATTTATAGCGTTACAGTAAGGCGGCCGGCCAGCAGTGATGACCAGAACTATAACCCGAGAAAGTCTATTATACATAATTATGTACGTTATTATAATTCGAACATAATAACGGATATTCTTGACGATAAGATGTGTTTTGTAATAGAAGCTAAAAACAACAAAGTTTTTCTTCAAATTGACACAAAATCTACTGCAAATGATCGCAAAATTTATTACAAAATTTTATCAATATTTTTAATTTTCTTTATAATCTTACAAATTTATTTAATGCTGCTAAGAATTAATTGCCTATAATAAGTTAACCGAACTGGTGGCCTCCAGATTGAAAGTCTGACTCCTTAAACTTACCGATGCCAGCAGACGAAAAGTTGGAACCTACAAAGTACAACAGACGCCAGGCGCATACAAGACGCATCGCTAAATAATGGGGAGCCTGAACCAACGCGGATGCAGCAAGCGGACGCGTCGTCACGCGGGCGCGTCACGCTTACTTCAATAAGAATCCAGGTAATAATCTGCCAGTGATGGACGGTGATTGGATAAAGTACTTGGGTTGGGGCTACCCTCTGGATGGTGATTGGATAAAGTACTTGGGTTGGGGTTACCCTCTGGATGGTGATTGGATAAAGTACTTGGGTTGGGGCTGCCCTCTGGATGGTGATTGGATAAAGAACTTGGATTGGGTCTACCCTCTGGATGGTGATTGGATAAAGTAGTTGGGTTGGGGCTGCCCTCTGGATGGTGATTGGATAAAGTACTTGGGTTGGGGCTACCCTCATAGACTCAATGCTTTCTATACGCTAATTATGACTCGTCTACAAAATAAGTTCGAGACCTATAATTATTTTAACGCGCCCGCGTGACACAACAATATCATCAGTCAATGTTCTGACATGTAAGTCATGTTCAGTCATGTTCTGCTTGAAATTTCACATTGAATGGAGACAAATTATTACAGGGTATCAAATGTAAGAAACAAACCTTCTTTGGCTTTAGGTAATTGATGTGATATATTCGCACAGTAATATATGTATTATACAGTAATAATTATATAATCCTCTTTATGATAAATACAATTAATTGCCCTCGGGGAAAATAAGAGTAATTGTCTCCATAACATCAGAAAAGAACACAGGCACCAGTCAGCTCTGTACCCAATACAACTGTAGGCCTACCATATTGCCTACACTATTGGGTTCTGCTAATATAGTCTTGAAACCCTTATTATCTAAAGATTTGGATTAAAATGTCTAAGGTTAATCTATCTATACACTCTGCCGATACAAATAAACAATAAAGGATCCACCGACCCGTGGAATAAGTTACAATATTGCCAGGAATTATTTAACGTGCCTACATCACCACCCTTCGCGGTTGCAGTCTTGCACATATTAATATACATTCATTAAACTATATATAAACTATATATAACATTATATATTCATTAAACAGAGTTTATGCAAACAAGAAATATACTCACTCTCATCAAAGGCCGGTGGTCTACATATTGTAGTTTTCAGAGAAAAGGGTGCGTCACAGAGTATAATATACAGTATACAATGATATTTAGTCTGATCAGTGCCCAAATTCCGCATTAAACTGTCCTTTCGGCTGGCGAATCATTACAACTCTGAGTGCTCCCACCTACCCTACTAACACAGTCACAGATCCCAAGTCATTCATTGTAAGCTGACACGTTCGTGGGGCCATGGCGCAGGACGAGGGTCAGTTATTAGATACAGATTAAAATTGAGCAATTCTATCCCAAAATCGGTACTTAAGAATTCTAAATAAATAATTAAGAAAATTTAACCAAACTTTTACTTTAAAAAAATCTTTCGCATTGGCAGCTTGGCATCGATGTCATAGCTAATAGAAGTCCACAGTCAAACTACTCGAAAAATTAAATGCATTCTTCAGTCCTCGGGTCTCGCTCATCGGTTAGTCCAGTTTGCCCATAGCGCTAGCGCAGTAGCGATACCAAAAGTCGAGGTCGCCAACGACACTGCGACAGACAGAGGCGGTGGCCTTGATGGTGAGTTGTTTGAGTACCGGTACAATTCCAAAACGTTGCTGGGTATTGCAGTATTGGGCTGTTGGGGTACCTAGTGCAGTAGGGGATACCGGAACATGGAATACAGGTCAGCTGGTACAACCGGAAAATATGCAGTCAGACTTTAAGTCCGCATAATTTCAAAACTTCCATGGCTGCCTTTGCCGAGCCGATTGGTGGGTGGCGCCAACGACCTGAAGACGGTACCGGTAACTCTGTACCACTGTAACAGTACCGGTACCGTACTGTAACACATATGTTTAATAAGATTAAGGTACCGTACCGGTACATGATATGGCTGAATAGTCGCGAATAACTGAAAACTCTGAACTCTGCAATCTGGAAATGCTGGAATGGCTGAAGAAAGTGAAATAGTCCTACCACACTTTCCAACGGTATGACTAATTACCCAAACGCACCCAATCGGCACCCAAACGCACCCAAACGGCACCCAAACGCACCCAATCGGCACCCAATGGTACCCAAACGGCATTAAAATTGAACTGCCGGATGAAAATTACCCTCCTATAGGGTACTCCCTGGCATCCTAAATCAGTTGAGTCAATAGGTAAACGGTGAAATTAACCGGTACCTACCAAATACCAGAATACTGAAATACGGTACCAGCAGATTGGTATGTAGAATAGCTTACTGTCTTACTGTAAACATGCTGGCGTATAAGTATGTTAGAATGCCGTTTGGGTGGCGTTTGGGTATGTTAGAATGCCGTTTGTTTGAGTGGCGTTTGGGTAAGGTAGAATTCCGTTTGGGTGGCGTTTGGGTATGTTATAATGCCGTTTGGGTAGCGTTTGAGTATGTTAGAATGCCGTTTGGGTGGCGTTTGGGTTATGTTAGAATGCCGTTTGGGTGGCGTTTGGGTATGTTAGAATGCCGTTTGGGTAGCGTTTGAGTATGTTAGAATGCCGTTTGGGTGGCGTTTGGGTATGTTAGAATGCCGTTTGGGTGGCGTTTGGGTATGTTAGAATGCCGTTTGAGTGGCGTTTGGGTAAGGTAGAATGCCGTTTGGGTATGTTATAATGCCGTTTGGGTGGCGTTTGGTTATGTTATAATGCCGTTTGGGTGTCGTTTGGGTATGTTAGAATGCCGTTTGGGTGGCGTTTGGGTATGTTAGAATGCCGTTTGGGTATGTTAGAATGCCGTTTGAGTGGCGTTTGGGTAAGGTTGAATGCCGTTTTGGTGGCGTTTGGCTATGTTAGAATGCCGTTTGAGTGGCGTTTGGGTATGTTAGAATGCCGTTTGGGTGGCGTTTGGGTATGTTAGAATACCGTTTGGGTGGCGTTTGGGTATATTAGAATGCCGTTTGGGTGGCGTTTGGGTATGTTAGAATGCCGTTTGGGTGGCGTTTGGGTATATTAGAATGCCGTTTGGGTGGCGTTTGTGTATGTTAGAATACCGTTTGAGTGGCGTTTGGGTAAGGTAGAATGCTGTTTGGGTGGCGTTTGAGTATGTTAGAATGCCATTTGGGTATGTTATAATGCCGTTTGGGTGGTGTTTGAGTATGTTAGAATGCCGTTTGGCTGGCGTTTGGGTATGTTAGAATGCCGTTTGACTGGCGTTTGGGTAAGGTTGAATGCCGTTTGGGTGGCGTTTGGCTATGTTAGAATGCCGTTTGAGTGGCGTTTGGGTAAGGTAGAATGCCGTTTGGGTATGTTAGAATGCCGTTTGGGTGGCGTTTGGGTATGTTAGAATGCCGTTTGAGTGGCGTTTGGGTAAGGTAGAATGCCGCTTGAGTGGCGTTTGGGTATGTTAGAATGCCGTTTGGGTGGCGTTTGGGTATGTTAGAATGCCGTTTGGGTGGCGTTTGGGTATGTTAGAATGCCGTTTGGGTGGCGTTTGGGTATGTTAGAATGCCGTTTGGGTGGCGTTTGTGTATGTTAGAATACCGTTTGAGTGGCGTTTGGGTAAGGTAGAATGCTGTTTGGGTGGCGTTTGTGTATGTTAGAATGCCGTTTGGGTGGCGTTTAGGTATGTTATAATGCCGTTTGGGTGGTGTTTGAGTATGTTAGAATGCCGTTTGGCTGGCGTTTGGGTATGTTAGAATGCCGTTTGGGTGGCGTTTGTGTATGTTAGAATACCGTTTGAGTGGCGTTTGGGTAAGGTAGAATGCTGTTTGGGTGGCGTTTGAGTATGTTAGAATGCCGTTTGGGTATGTTATAATGCCGTTTGGGTGGTGTTTGAGTATGTTAGAATGCCGTTTGGGTGGCGTTTGGGTATGTTAGAATGCCGTTTGAGTGGCGTTTGGGTAAGGTAGAATGCCGCTTGAGTGGCGTTTGGGTATGTTAGAATGCCGTTTGGGTGGCGTTTGGGTATGTTAGAATGCCGTTTGGGTGGCGTTTGGGTATGTTAGAATGCCGTTTGGGTGGCGTTTGGGTATGTTAGAATGCCGTTTGGGTGGCGTTTGTGTATGTTAGAATACCGTTTGAGTGGCGTTTGGGTAAGGTAGAATGCTGTTTGGGTGGCGTTTGAGTATGTTAGAATGCCGTTTGGGTATGTTATAATGCCGTTTGGGTGGTGTTTGAGTATGTTAGAATGCCGTTTGGCTGGCGTTTGGGTATGTTAGAATGCCGTATGAGTGGCGTTTGGGTAAGGTAGAATGCCGCTTGTTCGCGCTTTCAGACCTTTGGCAGTTTAACCCACCAAATTAAGATGTCTTCTAGATATTAAATCTGTTTTTAGTCTATGACAAGTATTTGATTCACTACACTAGTCGAAACCAATCCGTGCGCGACCATTCACCCGCTGGAAATTCCCGGGAGATTGGGTTCGACGGTTTAATTTTATTGCTATGTAAGCCTAATGTATTATTCGACTGACAGTATTATATAATCTCTGACAATATTATTCACCTTCGGTAATATTAACAGTTCCTTTAGGACGTGGCGCTTTATCTACATAAACAGAGTTATGACTTAAACTACTCACAACGATATGGCTTAATTATAATTCACATATATGGCGCATTCTTTAGGAATTGCTTCTTTAACAGACTCACTCATACACAATGCTGCACAATACTGCACACTAATCTGCCAATCTTCACTGATTTTAATCACATATAAAAGGAACACAGACTGACTCATGTAGGGTCTATCAAATAACATTAGATTCACTTCAAACCACTTTAACATAAGTCACAATCGTTTATCTGTAACCCTTCTCTCTTACCTTCGGTATATCAAGAATATTGGGTTTCGGGGTTATTTATCGTTATTCCAAATATAATTATTCATCAACCATATTATGAAGAACTGACGGTAAATAGCAGTATAAAATGAATGTAAACACTGATTGTTATGAGTTTGCAATGTTTCAGCAGTCAGCATGTATGATCAGTCAGCAGTATGCTGGTCCGCAGTAGTCGTTAGGTATGTTAAAGGATATATGCCCTTTATAATTAAACCTACTAGTGTAAGACTAAAAAACAGTAAAGCACAAAATACTTCCAAGCCGTTCTTTCTTTGGCTCAGGACTGAATGTCAACACTGCACATAGGCATTGCGTCATTTCTCGGAAATTTTCTGTACAAGGAGCCACAAAAACGCTCTAATTGGCTGACTGAACTGAGAGACGCCGTAGAACAAAGGAAATCAACACGTATGAATGTCAGCTGTTAACCGTAGTCATAGTAACTACTGTTCAAGAGTAGCTATCACCCCTTTGCGTCACGAATTGCCATAGAATCATAAAATATGCCTTTCACAGTACACATACGGAGGAAATAGGTCTTAGATCCTCTAAAAACACCGATACAGCAATAATACGGTCTCTTACACTTATTAAATCAACTACAGAGTATTTTAATGTAAAAGATAATAAAAATAACGGGGCAATTCAGCAAAGGCTTTTACACCGCTCCCAGAAAATGGGATTTTCAGTCTATAAAATATAAAAATCACAGTTTCTAAAACCTAAAGATACTCTAAACAGTTAGTCTTTCTTGCGCGGACGGCGTTTACGCAGTTTTTTTTTTTTTTGAGGCTAGCAAGAGTCCTTTTCTCTTTGGGGGGAGCCACTTTACTAGGAGGGCCATAACTCCTGGGTGAAGGGTGCAATATGATTGCATTAAAAGGTTTGGGTTTACGGTCGGTGTCTCGTCCATTTCGATATGCTTCTCCTCGAGCTGATTTTCCTCCGCTTGTCATGGGATACGTTCGTCCCAAAACTCTCGCAGAGAATAGGGTTTTCTAAGCTTGATATCTTCTTTGAGATTCGAGGTTTCCCAATCGAACTGAGATAAGGCCAATTCGTTTATCGATTGGACTTACTGTTATAACTTACGTTTATCTGAACAAACGCAGGTTTCTTTTTTGATCTTTATAGAATAGCGTTTAACTCGTTTCGTACAACGCTCTCCTTCACCTTGATGAAGGGTTGTATCGCGTCAAACGGGGACGACCATACGGTTGGATAGTGATATTAGGTGTCCGCGTCATAATCCGGCTAGGTAAGATGGGCGGCTAGCTAGAAATCACTGTCGGAGTGTTACCGATTAATTGTTAGGGTAGCACTAGATCTTGAACAGTGAATACCGTCCGCGAGGATCCGCGACACCACCAGGATCGCAGGTCTGAGCTCCAACTAAGGAATGAGGAGGTTTGACCGAGTATTCCGGGACTCTGATCGTAGGTTTACTCTAGGATCGTTAGAGCCGAGTGAGCATAGGTGATACGTTAAACAAGTTTCGCTCGAAACTCCAGTAAATATAACGAACACAACTGTGTTTAACACAACGTTTCCGTGGATGTTTATGTCTTTCCGTTTATTGGCTGGGTCTAGGGCATTTACCGTAATAATACCAAAGACGCACGTCTGGTAGGGGAAACGCGGGTGATATTTATTTGTTGTTACAATGATTCTCTCAAGAATTCTAAATATACGTTGGAGTTACCGCGTTTATTTGTTTCTTTAGTGTCTTTTCTTTCGAGTCGATTTCGAATAGAATTTTCGCATTCGAATTTCAGTTTATGGTTCCGACTCCGCTGGGCAGGATATATAGTCGACATAGTCCGTATTATGTAAATCGATAGGATGACCAGTGGTCAAGAAGTCCATATACGTACCATTACGCTGCGTGTAGCGAGCAGTGAACTTTCTATAATCCAATTCACGCGTAAGTTGCTCTTGGGACATTGGCGGTTCGATATAACGACCATCGTCCTCCGTAGTAGTTGGATCAGCGTCGCCGCATATCAAGCTATCGACAAACGCTTGTAAAGGTAGAGTATATCGCTCCCCGATACTAAGACCATCTTCTATCAACTCCGTCATATCTGCTATATATGAGTTTATCCATATTATAATGAGTTTATATTTAGGCGAGCGGGCGTCGCTGCCTACCCCAATCAACCCCGGACAGTACGAGATCCTCAGCGCCGATGTGTCGTCGCCGCTGTACTTTCGCCAACGACGTAGCCGCACAACGACAACGACAACCGGCACAAGTCACTCAACTGTCCGTCCCAAAGGCTTAGATGTACTTCAGGTTTCCTTGGAGAGTTAGGTTACTTTTACGATTGCGACTAGCTACTGTAAACACACCTTAGCAGTAACATTCACCTATAAACTCACAAATACCACACACACAACTTGTCACAAATTACACACATTCGGGTCACTTGTCCGTTAGTCAATGCCTTCCAGAATGTCACTGTATTATTATGTATCCTTGGATACTATCAGTGCACTATTTATTCCCTATGCTATTCAATGGGACAAGCTTTCTATTGTTCTTTTAACTCAATTCTAATTCTAGCGTGGTTGTTGCTATGGTGACATTATGCAAAGCTAGCGGTAGAATTAGGGTGATTCCAATGCATACAGATCTGGGATGTTATTTAATAGTATTCTTTAATAGTCAATGTTCTGTTTTATACATGACTTTATGAATTTTATCGGCTATTGACTATGTTTGGGAGACTTTCACACACTCATACGCATGCTAAGATAAATCTCCGCTCCCTTGATCTATTAATTAATGGAATTTTGGGAACTTTAAAAATTGCGTAAAAATGGCAATTTATTAAATTCATTAAAAGGCATGAATTTAAATTGATTCCCTGAAATTTTATTATTTGATAATTAAATGGACATATTTGGATTCCAGAACATGTCTGGGGACACAAGATCCTTAATTCTATGACAATTGTCTTTTTAAGAATATCGGTAAATACTACGATATTAGAATACTAGAATAGAATACGATA